>OZ010718.1:17093964-17385373 GCA_963932345.1 Ophion ventricosus | reverse complement strand
CCCCTCTATCTCTCACTCTCTCTTTCGCTCTTTTGCTCATTGTCCCTACTTCTTTAACCATCCCCTAAGTAATATACCCCACCAATAAATCGATTAATTTTCTATCATTTTGGTTAGACTGGTGTAGCCTATATTCGAATGTTGATAGAAAAACGAGGCCAGAATTTACTAAGATACGGAAAGACAATTTTTTTAACAAAAAAAAATTCGACCGGACAACCGAGTTTTTTTTTTCTTAAGAAAATAGAGAAAATATTTGGCAAAAAAGTAAACAATAATTTTTACGAGCCATTGGAGCCATGGTGGTTGTTTCATAATGTGACTATACATCAGCTACGTATACACATGAGAAGAATAATAGTGCAACATTTAAGCACAACTTTAAGCTCCAATTTTTACGAGAAAAAATGCTTTCGTTTTTCACAATCGTATTGAATAATAAATTTGTGTTGCCTTTATTACGAGCGTACTTTTCCTTTATTTTTTAATATTATAGTAAATAGAAGAATTATGAAATCAATCAATTTTGACATATTGTTTATGCACATGAATTTTATGCGCGAGTGCGAAACTGAGTATGTTTGAACTATTATTGGTTATTTGTCACGTAGTGCAAAAGCGCTACGTGACAAATAACCAAAAGCACTGCTGTTTCCTCGTTACTTAACATTTGACGTTACTTTTCAGAGATTGAGAGGGTCACAGCAATGGGCGACATGGCTGGGAGCTCAAGTAGACATTGTAATGAAAAGTGATGTTCTCATATCTACATCAGAAAATCGGGAGTAAAAGCGAGGGGACGCAATTTTCCCCGTTGTGGAGCGGTTAATATTGATTTTACTCGACGAAATGGAAATTGGCGAATATCCAAGTAAATACCGAGACCCAACACAAGGGACATACCACGTGTTTTGCCAAGCTTGATAAGTGCGAGACGGAAATTGAACAACAATAATTACCCCACGAATATTTGATTACAGTCCATGTAACCGAAAATATAGTTTTCTTCGAAGCAATGGGCGGATCATTTCATGGTCCTGAAAAATCAAGAAAAATGTTGGTTTTTTTTAAACTTCGGGAAAGTATGAAAGATGATGTAACTTCGAAATGACTTCTCGACAATCGGAATATTTGAAAACGAAAGGATCTACAATTTAATAAAATAAGAATTATAATGTCTCAAATATTAACAATTTATTTCTGATAAGCGTTTAAGGGGGGAAAACCCTTTAGACACCCGAAAATGAGTCATTTTTCAGGTAAAGGTGATCAAATAATCGCATCATTAAAAAATTTTGACATTATCTTATTAGAACTTTTAAGTGCTAAAAATTTTTTTCAAATTAATAACTGAACAACATGGCGGCGTTATAAGTTTCTTTTAGGCGTCTTTTGCGTAATATCGAAAAGTGCTCTATTTGTCTGATTTTTTCTATTGATCTGAAACGTAAATCGAAAATATTTTTCGATTATTGACATGTGTAGGGGAAGGATATACATATAAAAAAAATTAAAAATTATAAAATTAAAAATTATGTAGGCTTTTTGATCAAATTTTCATATTTTTGACCATTTTTTCGACAATCTTTACCCCAAAAAAGTAATTTATTTACGCGATAACCTTAAAACTTTAGTTATATCCTTCCGATAATGTTGTAGTGAGAAACCTTCCAAAATTTCAGCCGGATCGATCAATAACTTTTTGAGCTATAACATTGGCAGTTTTTTAAAATCAAGTTTCGAGATAATCGCGTTTAAAGTTTCCCTAGTTCACCGCATGCCTTAAATATTTCATATTTCGATTTTTCGATTGTCCAGTATACTCCCAATATATTATACTTTCGAAATATGTGAAAAAAATCGATTTTTTGAACATTCTAAAGGGTTTTCCCCTCTTAAATAAATTGAAATAAACTTAATTTTTACATTGATTCGCCTACTTTTGATAATAAACAAATTAACATTTTCTCTATTTGAATATTGATTCGGCTAATTTTGATAAAGATTGGAATGTGTTAATTTGTCCGAAAAGATTTGAAAAATCTAATACAAGAACAAAGTACCATAGGTGCATGTAGAGCGTACGATTTTTCTTCGGAATATTTTTTTATTTCCGCTAATCTTGGAGATAATAACAGAGATCGAATAATACGAGGCACAACATGCATGCATAAATGGAATCCTGTACTATCTGAATATAAATGAAGTCAATGCGTCCTACAAGGGTTTTCGTCTGATCTTGCACTGACCTATTTCACTTCCCGCCATACGTCGCGACTCTTATTCTCTTTTTCGTAACGAATTAAAATATAATAAATACAATAGAAGAAATAAATTTGTATTGCTATCGAAGATTGGAGATTATCGTATCGCATCAGATACTCAAGTACGGCGGGAAAGTATTTACATTAATGAAGTAAAAGAAAGGAAAGGAAAGAAAAACAGTTTATGTAAATTCCGCGTGTACGAAATCTTGGAGGGTAGAATGTATTGAGTATCGGCATACATGTATATATTTTGATGCGCTTGGTCACTCTAACAACTGCAGAGAGAGAGAGAGAGAAAGCGCGTCAGCGAAAAGGGAGAGGGGAGGGATGGACAAGGGAGAGAAAACATTTATTATCATTCTCAACATATACCAAGGCGATCGAGTATATCGCCGACGACGCACTTTTCAACGACTACAAAGGCCACTGCACTCTATTCGCTCGAGCATACTCCGTTTGTTTGCATTACTCGACAGATAAAAGCACTACGATGTATCGCGTAGATATATTATAAATTCGTAATCCCCATCTACGTCTATGGGCAATTTCACGTTAAATTCATCTCCGGAAGCTCCATTCTTAATTCGAAAAAAAAACAAAACAAAAATATAGTGTATGTTGCTCAAGCTTGCTTCAAATTATCTGCGTACTTTATTATCTTTATTTTCGTGTTTCGGAATTTTTTCACCACGCCTTTGAGAATACCACTTCAATACGGACGAAATCTTACTACCGATTACTACCGTATACTTTTCTCGAATTTACGGGAATCGCAATTTATCCGTCTCGGGGATAGAAAAACAAATGGTTAGCGGAAAAGACTGTAAAAAGTATTTATTCATTCCAAGAGCACTAATTGTAGCAATTTACCCATAACGATGGTATGGCTAATTTTATTTCTGGATAGGACAAATTTATCCATTCGCTCACAAATATTCCAGTGACCTTCTCCTAGCGACGCTTCATCATCGTATAGCGTATTTCAGTTTCACCTCAGTAATTAATCAGACGAATAATTTATTGATCGCGAGAGCTTTCACTCAACATGTGGCTCTCGAAAGCAATTATATTCCTCGTTATGTGCAAAGAACATTCTTGGTTTGGGTATACCATATATAGAGTCAAGCTCGCTTCAAATTACGCAAGCTGCCATTAAAATTGCGTTTAATTTTGATCAGACAAAATCAGATCGTACTTCACCATTTATAACGATCATCATTAAACAAATTTCTCCTCGACGGATTAACGATTAAATTAAGCCAAGTAGGATGCACGATTCGCGTGGATAAGTGGAATAATCAAATGCTCAGAAACAATAAGGCCATTATTGGTATAATTAAAGGATAATTGAAGCTCTTAGTAAAATCGATTAAAAAAAAATTCACTTAAAAATTGACGTTTGCGAATTTTCTTATTTAAATATAGCATATAATAATATAATTGGGAACGTATTATGAATTATTTTCATCTTTAATTGTGGCAATCTGTGATGTGCTATAAACATGATCGAAGACCGTAAAAATTGTGTCGCATGTCAAATCGCTGGCTCGTGAAATAATTTATTTCATCAATGAGCTTATATCGAGGGAAACGGTTAAGAATGTCCCTTATTCAGCGTTTCTCAAAGCAGATGGTGCTGCGTACTCAATAGCTGCTTTAGAAAGCAAAGAGCTATACTTTGCCATGATATATCGTTTGCCCTACAAATGCATATTAATCTATAGGATATTTCATAATTCAATATTTTTATCGAGAAGATCATTCAACGAAGTTTCTCTTCACTGTGAAATTTTTTCTCATCGTTTTTCATAGGTGTGAAAAATAAAATTGAAACACACATTTTATTCTTATCGCAATTTTTCGACTTTCGGGAAAAATTCAACGTTTCTTGAGGAAGTATAGCTGGGTGTACGTATACGCCTGTATGGTTATAATAATGATCATTTTTCTAAGATCCTCATTGATATATATATATAGATATCGCATGAAAGGATGAGTAAGGTGTGATAAAGCGACTTACCTGTACTGATCGGTAAATATCCTGAAAATAACAATTTATTTTTATTCGACAAGGTATTCAACTATATTACAATATACATGCGGTTGTTAAAGGTGCGTTATTAATTAGGCTCAACGCCTAAGTCTCGAAAGGCTTTTTGTACTGTCAACTCGATGACTTTTGTCTCTACGTGTGTGTGAGTGTGTGTGTGTGTGTGTGTGTGTGTATATATATATAGCGGAATATATATCGTATTAATTCAGAAACGCGAAAACATTAAGAAAAGTGTTTCTGCAGCGCTAGAATCGCCTTTGCATAGAAAAAATTGACCATATAAAGTACGTCAGCTGTAAGTAGCTATAACAATAGTGTAATTTGAATTTTCAACGTGACTTTGATTATACGAGAGCGATTTAGTATTCGACAATGAGAAAATAATTTAAAAAATATAAGCTCATTTGAATAATCAACAATATTAATTAGTAAATTTTTACTGAACCAATTCGATGGATTCTTCTTTCCAAAATGTTTTCAACAAGGGTTTTTCGTCTCACTTATCTTCGCAATTGCTCTGTCAATCTCTTCTTCACGGTTATTTTTCATCAATAAAATTGTTGCTGATTTTCTGCGATATCGAATATTAGTCAGCGGCGTTTTCGTTCCTACTTAACAGTACGTAACGGACAGAAGGGTATGACGAGACAGAAGTTTTGACAAAAAAAAAAGGTATAATTGCGAGGTTAAAGGAAAAAGTGGGTCGATACACGTGTGACGAGTACAGCAGTTTTGTGATGTTACGCTTGCAAGCACTGAAGAAGCTCAATAACATTGATATCCCATGTGTTCGTGAACCTTGATGTCCACGATGATTGAATATTGAACGTACGTGTCAATGGAGATCCGACTTTTTTAAAGGCAGGACGTTCTGAAGACATGACGTTGAAGTGTGCATCGTTGGAATGCAACGAAATTATTATTTTTTTCACTTCCTACATTTCCTCTAGTAGATCTAAGCTACGTAAATCACAAAAACTCTTTTTAGAATCCTCATTTAGCGATCTACAACCTAAATCTGTAAAAGACGATTTTGGAAAATAATAAAAATAAGAAATGAAAAATAACTTTCGTTGCATTGCAACGATGCAAACTTCAACCCCATCTGAAGACTTCATTTTCGCAGCTACAAAAAATGTTTTATATGAATTATGTCTGGACTCGATTGAATTTGAAAAAAAAAACGTATGTACTCGTTGAGGCAATAAAGCAGATTCGTACATACATTGTTATTTGAATTTTACATGATAATTATTATACTGTACATTATTGATGTTTGAATAAATATTGATGCGTAAGAGGAAAAACAGAAATATTTTCATCGTCACGAGACACGAGAAAACTTTATTACTCATTCTTTTCCGGAAATTGAGTAAAAAGGTGAAAACTACTGAAATAAATAGCTTTTTCTTACTCCCAGAAATTTAGTCGGGTAAATTTAATAACTTATCGCGGAAAATGGTTGCTTGCCAATTGTGGTTTCGTAGAATTTCCCTCACGAACTGCTAATATAATTTTGAATCTAGTATGGACGTAACGTCATTGGTGTACCGGTATTGTTGAAAAAACGTGCTCCATGCACGTCAAATCGAATACGCGACATGGGATATAATTGTCATTCGTACGAACACTTGTTACGCATATTGTCCTTTGAAGAGAAAACACAGGTGAAATGTATCCATTGGTGATCTAAGTTTAATAATCTTAGATATAAGAAACACAGCGAGCAGAGATGAAGAAGCAAACAAAAAGGATTACGCGTAAAATACAGTATTCAACTAAACGATAAAGCACAACTTTCTTTTATTCAGTCATGCAAAGCTCCCAGTGTCTTTTCATATTGCATGAACAAAAATAATCTCATAATCCCATCGACTGTTGCAAGTGCTTTTAAGATCACGGTGATAAATTTGCAAATTCACAATTAAAAAATAATACGAGGATATGCTGTACAAAAAAAAAAATCTAATATACAAAATCATGTTGTCCTCACTAGTTTTTATACAAGGCAGAGATATTTATTTTTTAACATGATCGAAAAAACACTCCAATCTTACGTTTGGAATTCATTTCGATAGTAATGAATTTTGGCCATTTAAAAACGAAGCATACGTAAAACTTTTTTCGACTTCCAAGCATCGTTCTCTCTTTTGAGTAATTATTTTTCACTTAAATTAAACAACAATCGGTCGTGCCCGACAGATTTTATATTTAAGCGTTGCGTTTCTCAGCACCGTTGCAAGAAAATATTTAACAAAGGCGAATGCATGGATTTTGAAATTGAAAAAGAGAGTGGATGTGAAATTTTCTGTATACGTATCCACGTGATAAATCGTATATATGGCAAAGACACCGGGAGTCTCTTGCTGAGAATATCCACGACTATTATTCATCTATGCTATAACATTGTACATTGTGTTATAGGTATTCGCTGCTGGGAAGTGCTTGCTCTACACGCGAATGGTAAAAGCGTAAATAAAATAAAAGAGCATATATAATAGGATCGAGTACATACGCTCGCTCGACAGGCGGCTCAGTTTCTTTGAACCTGCAACCCAAGGATGATGCACCCTTTACTTTATAGAAAAACCCTCGAGACTCCATGACGCAAAGAAATTCGAGAAAAGAATTACGCGACTGACAAACAAAAACAAATCCAATTGTACTTCAGGAATGTGGAATACGAAAACAAAGACATTATAAAGATTTACTTGAGCGAATCATAATTTTTTTGTACCTTTTCATAAGAATTTGAATTTAATTGAAACGTGCAATTAAGATTGAAACCAGTTTTTCCTTCGTATCCTTCTGATACATGTTTCGATACCTTGATTTCGTTTATGAATTATTTACGCTCGCATTATTGCTGTACAGTCACATGTGACACAACGACAATGATGGTAACATTACAATTAAGTGGTATCAAGAAAAATACAAAGTTACGAAACAATGTTGAACTTTTCAGCACCGAAGCTACACAAATATATATATTCATATAACGAGTGTGTGTATATATATATACTGCTGGCCAAAAGTTTGGATACACTCGTCGAAATTTCTTATCGCACTAAAAGTTAGATAGCGGACTCAAAAATAAAGATAATTTAATTTCCCACGTTGCGTTTTAAAGAGGGCAAATTTACCTTCATTTCTTTCTTTTAGAAAATTCTTTACGATTTTTTTTCGCCCCGGTACACACTTATGAACGTGGGCATTTTTCGGCTATTTTTTGGCCGTCAAAAATTAACTGCGAAGTTTATGGAAAAAAATTTCCTCCATTTTTTTCATGGTAAACTTAAAAAGGATATCAAAAGCTACATTTTTATTTTTTATAAAGGCTCGTACGATTTTTTTCGCCCGAGTATTGCATTTTTACTTAAAAAAGACGTTTTTTAGAAAAAAAGATGTCATCGAAGAACTATAGATTTCAGAGGAAATGTCAAGAGGGTAAAAAGTTGCGTGGGTTTACACTGGAGTGGCTAGAATTTTTTCAGAATTTTTTTTTGGAAATTTTTGTTTTTACCATTTTTTATTGGAACTTTGATGAGTTTAGAGGCTCCACTTGGGAATTGTAGGGTCTAGAACAATATATTAAGAAAAGAAATTTATTTACATCTTTATTTTCAATTAACGACATTTTTTTTTATTTTTGAGAATAAAAATGAAAAAAATTGAAAAATTTCCTTTCTTAATACATAACTGTTGGCCGGCAGTGTATATATATATGTATATATATATATATATATAATATACACCTACACATACACACACATATATTATATATATATACAAGCACTCACACATATATACGCGTCTGGGTAAATCAATTGACTACAGTTATAAACATCGCAATGAACGACAACACGAACAAAAGGATAAAATATATGCATATTTTTCGTATTTTTTTCAGGCAACTGACAAATGATATGTCAATTTTTGCATAGTGTTGCATTACGACAATCCACTGAGGTCGATAAATATATGTCCCTCCCTACGACGGATATGATTCTGCGATGATAATAGATACTCGTCATCGAAAACGGTAGTGTTACAATATTACGTACATAACATACTTTTTATTGCAAATAATCGTACTGTTATCAAAAAAAAAAAATTACCGATCCTCAACAAGTTACAGCAAAAAAAGAATACGCATGTATTTATTATGCTACCTCAATTCGTATTTTTATATCGTTTATTTATATTTATATAATCTGCATTATGAACTCACAAATATTATTGAAATTAAGAATGATGATATTCAACGAAGCTTTGCATTATTAAATTATTTGACAATATTTTGAAAATACTACCGCATGCTCATACGGCGTGACGTACGATACGATTAAATCGTTGCTTATCCAAATTAACCTGAATAACACATGATCAAATGGGTAATATTGGCTAGGTGCCAAACAAATGCAAGTTTGATACACACCGATGATAATTCGAAAAATACCACGTGACTACCAATAAATACTGTTTTTTTTCTCAAGGCGGCTTGTTGCAAGCTTAATTCCCTAGTGGCGTATATGCCGGTATATAAACTCGTAAATGCGTCGCAAATGGTCACGGACAGTGGCACTCAGCCAAGGAACATTCATGGCGTGTTGTTATTTCGCACGCAAATTGTTTGCTAATCGTGAATTTGTAAACTGGTAACAAAGACTTGACGGAAACGAGACATCGTTCATTTTAATTGTACGAAACAATAATCGCTGAAAAATAAACGGTGAAATATCGATTTTTACGAGACTATATTTCATCATTAAGATGTTCCGTGACCAGATTTTTTTTTATAAACTGAAATACTCGGAGCAATCTGGAAACTTGGACTATTTTTGCTGTAACATTACGAAGTATCAAGATCTCGGGCAATCTTCCACTCAACGATCACATATTCGTAACAAAATAAAATTTTGTTCGATTCTCCTTTCGAATTCGTGCTACTCGCGTTGCACATTGTATTCTTGACATCCCGATAGTTATGTAATTTTCGTAAAATAGCAGAGTTATGCTGTGATAAAAAAAAAGAAAAGTTTTCAGTGATCGAGGCTCGTAATAGTCAGACGCGCCCGTTGAACCGTTCGCAGCTGCCCGGGTCTCTCTTTTCTGCTTTCAATTTCTCTCGTCGGATATAAGGAACGACCCAGAATCACATGACGCGTTCTATGTTGTTCGGGTCGATAGTGACGTACTTCGCTGCGAAATCGTAGCGAGATGGTCAAACCTCGCTTCGGGGCTGTGCCGTACGCGCAACATCACACACGACCGAGTGTAGTAATTAAACATTCCACGGATTGCATTATGACCATCGACGGTCGATTGTCCGAGTATCTCGAATGCTTGCGCGGCTCAAGAATTTACGACAATATTGTTTTATTAATATCACGACTAAATGCGCCAAATCGGGGTCGTAAATAAAATTAGAAGAAAAAAAATACAGTAGACAAGTGCAGCTAGAAATTTTGGTCAATTTGGTGACAAAGAGCGAAATGAAGAAAATGTCCAAATACGTTGGATTCTGGTGTATCAATTTTTTTTTAATAATTCATTTCCTCAATTGAGGGTCAAATATTTAATTGAAAACAGCTCTATTTTATCGACGAACTCTTCGCTGCTGCTGTACCATTGAATTTCTTCATGATCCAACGTTGCTAACAAACCGATAGCGCAGATTTCAAGACTACGTTACAAACGCTAGCATCACGAGATAAATATCCGATTTCCAACGTTTTCTGCTTTGCCGACGTCAATGACAGAGCCTTAGCTCTCGAGGAACGCGGACTTTCTACATTGCCCGGAGTCGCCGGGGACGATCGTATCCATTATCATCGCAGGATGTACGAGAGTGCTTTACCAACCGAAGCAATCTTTCTCGTCTATAAACGTTTACGAAAAATACCCCAATGAACCTTTTTCACTTTTCGTTTTTCTCAAAGGCTTTGGCTCTTGAACTAAAATTTGTGAGTTTGTTTAATGACATTTTTTCTATTGAATTTTCGTTACGTAGAATTAGAAAAAAAAAGTTATCGATATTTTTCTTAAATCGCGCGATACGCAATTTTCGCGAATCAAATTTATTTTGTATGTGTAAAAAAAACGTTTAAACTAATTTGTTAGAAGAAAAAAAGTTAAGACTGAAGAATTTTCAGCCTGGAGTTTTGTAAACTTTTAATTAAAAAATTCGTTGAAGGATAAACGAACGGTAAAGCAGGGTAAAAAATGAGATCCGGTGAGGAAGCCTTGAGATATCATTTTTCAAACTTCACTGGGTAGAAACAATCGCCCTCTTGAGTCTCGGAAAAATGAATGTGCCACTGAGATATCTGCGAAACGTTTTTTTTTTTTTTTTTGCTCTTCTTCTTCGGTTCTTTTTATACCAGCATGACAATGTTAATGAAAATCATATATATGTATTCTGTCGCATCGATCACTTTTAATTGTACCAATCAGAATAATTCTGAAAGCCTACTTCCCGAACAAAACGATTTATCCAATCATTTCTGAAGTAAGAGATGAAAGTGCTTTCGTTATTAGGACTTTTACCGAATTGTAAGAATCTTGAGAGACCCGTAGAGAGATACTCCACTTACGGAACAAAGCATCAACTGAGTTTACGGATGGGAAATCTTAGCGTGATTGAGAAAGATTGTAGAACCGTTATTTGCGACTGGAAGCAGTGACAAGTGATTCATAAAATTGCCCAAGCGATAACAGTGTCTCCCATGTTTTGCAATTCAATATTCAAAGAAAAAAATAACAATACGTGTAACAATGAAAATGAAAAATCTCTGATAAATAAAGTCGCTTGTATCGGCTGCACGAATAAATCAAAGCGACGTTGCCCATCGTAACGTTAGGTGTATAAACGAAAGAGTTTGTGATATATTTCGAAAGATTTTGCGAATTTATGTATCCACATGTGTGTATTTTTTGAAATATACCTTATCCAATACGATAAAACGTAGTTATTACCTTTCGCTGGCGATGGAGCTGTTGCGCGACATGGATTTCGGCGACATTTCGAAATCGCTGTCGCTTCGATAAAGGAAGCTCTCTCTTCTTTGGGGAAGCGTCTGGAGGACAAGGCCGGCGCTCGGCGATGCCCCGCCGCCACCTGCCGCACCGCCGTCCAGCGTTGAAGCACCATTTTCGACGTCGAAACTAGAAATACAATGTAAAAAAGAAAAAGAACCCTTAGGCGAGTGTTTCACTGACAAAAATCCACTCATCGATCAAATATTGGCGCGATGTTGAAAACATTGAGTCTATTGAATCGCGCTAATCGAAACAACATCGGATCAATAACCAGAGAGTATACTTTTTTCGTTTATTTTTTTTTTTTTTCAATCTTGAATAAGCGAAATAAGAACGTAAGAAATACAGACGTGAGTTATCACGCGGTTTTGTTTTCTACATTGAGAAAGCAATTTTCCTTGCTTATTTCTTGTTTACGTTCGAATTTTTATGATTCCTTAAAGAAGGAAAAGTGAATGTGCCTTAGTGTCTAACTTCATGATATTATTGTTATAATTTGTCCGTAGAAGATGTTGAAATTTGCATCGATGCTATGAAATAAACTGTATTTTATGAATTATTTTCTTGCAGATTTAGGCTACGAAAATTAATTGTACTCTATTAAGGATCCTCGGTGGAAATCTTAAAATTAAACTACGGTTTAAATAGAACATGTTTAAATAGACAAGACTTTTCGTTGCATTCCAACGATGCAAGCTTCACCACTATTGTAGATATAAGTAACCAAGGACGACGTGAATTTTGTTCATACTGCAATGAATTCTGCATGATTGCCAGGTGAAGACTTTTAATAGAATATTGATAATTACTATACAAAACGAAAATTGAAGGATTCAAATTTACTTGATTACAATTGACATGTAATGGGATAAAATATCACAGAGTAAGGGCCCATTTGATTATTTTCTCGACACAAACCTTATCAGCTTGGAGTAATTTTTTTCTTTCGACTTTTCATTTGCTCATTACACAATGTTCCTGTATATTTTGTTATCTTATATCGAAAGATTATAATGACGGAACTATTGTAATAATCGAACTATGTCAAAATCGTCAGAATGATTTCGTATGAATTAGTCCAGACTAACTTGTGCCCGCGACTTTGTTCGTGTGAACTTTTGGATTTGATCCAAAGAGGAGATAAGAAAAGAGGGGAAAAAATAATAAATTAAGAGAGACGATAAAGTGTGATTTTCGCAGGGACCGTAGTAGACTGACTGACTGAGGTAAAGCGTTGGTAATGAAACAATTAAGGAAATAGTATTATAAAAGTGCCAATCTTCAACTCTAATATGATACAATGTCATTGTTGTCTACAAACAAAATTTTATGATTTATGGTCTTTGGCAAGCACATGTAAGTTTTGCACACTCGATACTCTCGAACAGTCTAGGGCCCTTATTAGGGGTTGTTAAAAAAATCCTAAAATATGCGATTTATCATTTGTTTCAAAGAATATTTATGCCGGGTTTCAAGGTGATGCACGCAAGGAATAAAATTTTCCATACAAACTTTTACATCCTATTTCATCCTTTTAGGGGTTGATTTTCGATAAATCCTTTCTCCTTTACGCACTTTAAGGAGCATATCTTCTGAATTTAATTGATATAAAAGCAGGGAATTCGATCTTCCAATACAAACTTTGTAAACACCGTTGTAGCCCTAATTGGAGGTTGTTTTAAAAAATCCTTCAATATGCATTTTATTATTTGTTTGAAGAATATTTATACCAAGTTTCAAATTAATACACGCAAGGAATATCATTTTCCTTACAAACGTTTACACCCCAGTTTTCCCCCTCTGAAGAGATGTTTTTCGAAAAATCCTTTCTTAGTCCACCTCTGCACCTTCCAAGAAACATATCTACCGAATTTCTTGTTTCTATCTTCAGCGGTTAAGGCTGTGCGTTGTCGATATGTCAGACAGTCATTCAATCAGGGAACTGTTCATATATATAGACATTAAAATTATAAGGTCCGTTGAAGGATATTTTTTAAACTTCACTGAATAAAAAATTGCCCTCTTAGGATTTAAAAGCCCCTAAATATTTGAGCCTTCGAATGAGAGTTATGCCAAAGTTGGAACCGTATCGGTATCTCGCAAAGCAGCAATGTCAATCAATTTAATAAAAAATCGTCAGACTCGTTTTCACAAAACAATAAACAAATATTCAAGATTTGCCGCTTCGTTCATACAGGATAGCATAATTTATTTTTATGGTCGGATGAACAGCAGAGGCGCCCGTATAGTACTGACTCGTACCATTTCCGTTCGCCGTTTCCTCGTAGCTCCGTTATAATCGCGGTTACGTATTATGTAAGCAACGCGCAATTAATTTTACTTCGAGCGGTCTAGCGTACTTCGGTACGCTCGTTGAAGATCCCGTAAAACTATACGCGGTGACTGCTTTTGCCAACTGTCGTATCACTTTATAGCACTTGATTTCGATGTGTGTCGACGAACACTCAATGTCAGCTTCTATATAGGACGATGAAGCACGCGACCATCAAGAGTCAGACATTGTGCCCAATGACCAATTACAGATCGATCGGAAGATACACGATTTTGAACCAGGTATAACCATGATACCCTGTGAATGTCGTGAGAAGTGTGATCAAAGTATCGCATTGAGCTGATGGAAGGGCTTGGATCAAAAGCAATTTCATCCAAAGCAAGGACCATCCAATTCCATCCAAAGGAAGGAAGAAAGAATTGTTCTTCTCCATTGCACAATGTATCTTAATCCTTTTGCTCATGGAAACGCATATGTGCGTTTGACCGAACTCGAGTAAAAATTTCCGAACCGCGTTCAACGCGCAAAATAAAAGCCTCCTTCCCCGAGCCGAGATCGGCGATAGCAGATTATCGGGTACGTGGACGAGGGTACAATTTTTGGAATACCAATACGTTAGGGCCTACCATTCGGGAGGTCCCGAATGGTAGAAACTGGACATTGCCACTCAAAGGAGTGGTAATGTCCACTCCACCATGAAGCTGGGCGCAATGTCCAGTTTCATGATAGAAACTGGACATTGCCACTCAAAGGAGGCCAATGCAGAGTGCAACTGAACTTATGAAACCCCAGGTGAGCCGACTTCGAGCGCTCCCGCAGAACCTACTGGCCCCCCTTTTGGCCTACTGTAGGCGCATTGTAGACCCTCTGGACCCTTCATCCAGCCTACTGTAGGCGCACTGTAGACCGTCCGGACCCAAAATTCAGCGAAAACGTATTTATTTCTTCATCGAATGGGTTACTGAACAGGTCACAATGGAGGAGATATCGAATTTCTGCTCAAAGCAGGTTAGGTCAGGTCGAGAGAACGGACTTGAGATCGATAGTAGGTTAAGGAGGCCTGTGTTCTGCACGTTTCACTGAAACTGGGGGTCGAAAGAAGGTTTGGGAGGACTAGCAGAGGCTACACTAGACCAAATGGAGACCTCATCATGGCACTGAACTCGACAAATGCGGTTTGGTAGGTTCAACGGAGGCTTGCGGCTTGGGGATTACAAAAGAAATGGGTCCTGCGAATGTTCAGAGGAAGCTATAAATTTTGACTCGGGAAAATAATGTATTCTGGCGGTCACCTTGTGAATTCTTCGACATTTTCTGACTTTATACATGAAATAGTATCTATAAGGTCAGAAACGATAACTCCTTTACCCGAGATTCTTAGTAAAATTCGTATAAAGTTAGAAAATGGATTATGACACTGAATCAGAAGAACCAATTGCCCTTCTGAGCTTGAATGATGAAGGACTATCGTCGGCGAATTCATCGGCCATGGAAATTTGTCAATTGAATACAATTCGAACTCCAAGGTTAGGACTTGTGTGTAGTAAAAGCGTGTGAAAAGATCATGTCGGAAAAGACACAAGCTATGAGTGTAAAGAATGCAACGTCAGGCTTTGCGTAAATCTTTGCTTCCGGGAATATCACACCTTACAACGTACTAATAACATTTTCTTTGTTCAAATGATATTCTATTATGTTAACAGATAAATTTGATGAAAGTTATGATGGAGAAAAAAAATATCGAAGAATCGGAAAAGTACTGGATATGTATAACGAACCATGCATCAATACTCCGGAACGAATTGTCTCTTGTCTAGCGTTCGCTCACGTTGTTTGTTCAGCAATTGCTGAAGGCGCTGTTCGCTGCAATTTATTTTTCAATCAAATCGTGATGCGCTGCACGGGTTCGATTAGTGACCAGTTGAATTCTTGCGAATTGACGCGGTCATTCTAATGTGATTCACGAGTCCAGGGTAAATCTTTGCTTAGCGGTTCGAGTGCTATGAAAACGTTGCTTTTTTTCTACATTCAGGATAGAAATAAATATATAGGTACAAAACTCTAGGCGCAAAAAAACGTTACGGGAAGCTCTGGTTTATCTATACGAATATTCGCCTTTGGTTGGAATTAATTGTTCTTTCACGTCACTTGATTGCCGTTGGAAAATAGATTTACAAGAAACTGTACACAGCTTCAAAATATTGGAACGAGAATATACACATCTACATGTACATATATAACGATAGACAAAAATTCAATGGATAATCTCTAGAAGAAGAATTATCTAATCTCGACAGCTGCAGCTGCTCAGGTCTTCAAAGTTGCACATACATCGTACTCGCTCTGCCTTAATTTCACGTCCAATGATGAATGAATGTCAGAAGATTTGTGGGTACACATTGAAAAAGTTTTTAATCGAGTTCTTACAGTTTCATCAACTTTTCATAGTATGGGGTATTCTCACATGGGCACACCTTCGATCAGCTGAATATTTTTTGTTCTTTTCGAACCTCTGGGAATATTCGTCATACACGTACCCTGACCCTTTTTATGGTATTGAAGTTTGCATCATTGGGGTACAATGCAAATTCTCTTTCAATATCCTATTTTTATTTTCACCCAAAAACTGATTTTTTTGTAAATTTAGGTTATAGACTTTTAGTGAGGATACAAAATTAATAAATCTGCCGAAGAAACGTGGACAATAAATTTTAAAAAATTAATCTATTGCATTCCAATAATGCAAATGTCACTTAATTCCTTTTTGACGTTCTATTTTTGATACGTGATTGCCTTATATACATGTAATTCGTTGCTAGATTTGTATTATTCGGCTATTCAAAAGTTGCAGCTAAAATGATTCAATGGTACAATTCCAGATAAAACATTGAGCGAAACAAAAAAAAAATACTTGTCCGCGCCGCGCGGAATATATTTTTAAAAGGTCGTATTGTTTTTTGTATATTTGTTCAATGGACAGATTCTTATAATGATTAAAAAAAACAGTAACAGAAAATTCATGATGACATTATTTTTTGACTCCGCAGTACTACTCTATAGTATGATATTAATTTCATAAGACTTGCACGATATTCAATAATATCGAAATGCAATACTTTTTAGATCATAAGCACTTTAAAGATACATTATTTTCAAAGGTGCCAGCAATGTGGAGATCTGAGCATGTCGGTATGTCCGATATAAATGCACGTTGATATGTGTGTACGTGTTAACATTTATGGACGCGTACGCAGATTTACATTTTATTTTTTTGTTATTGTTGTTTTATTCATGATCGCTTTTCGCTAAGAAACAGCAAAATTCTGACTTGCCTGAGTGGAAAATCCTTGCTCGAGAAATGACAAAATATGAAACTGCTATAAATCTTACGGCCGATAACGAAATTCTCAAACGCCTTCCGGTAATAAATTTTGCTCTTGCTATTTTCCATATTTTCCAAGTACGAGAAAAAACGAAAGAATCAAATAGCTCTAGCCCATTATTTCTCCAATACCGTTCGAATCATTAGCATTACGTTTTGCAAAAAAAAATCTTTCGAAGATGATGTGTAACGAAAAAAAATGTATCGGTCAAACGAAATGACTCTGAATGTATCAAAGAGGATGATTGTATATTTATTTTAAAAAGCGTGACTTAAGACCCGGAAGGCAAAGATCGCACAGATTCGTCGTTCCGTTTTCGAACATTCTCGCACAGCGTGAAGCAGCAAAAAGCGTAATCGATGTTGCGCGCAGAAAATGCAATACGTTTGCACAATACGGTGCATACACGGGCGAATGAACTAGAAAGAGTCTCTTACATCGTGCGCGTTGCAGCGAAAAAAAAACCCTGCACAAGCGTACGTGAATTAATGCATACGCGTATGTGTGCTCGTATGTTTATGCGTGTTGGTGACAAAGGCGCGCTTGTTTGCAACGTGAAACTACCGAGCCCAGATCGCAAATATTTGCATCGGCACTAAAATAGAAATTGTGATTCGAAATATTCTAGACCATCGGTCTCGGCTTTCAATACACGTGATGATGACGGTTTAGAACTGTCGAAAAAAAAAAAGAAGTAAAGTGACGTTCGTCACTGTGAGGTCACGTCGGATGAATATGCGCTGATTCTACCGCACTCCCTTCAGAAAGTACAGCACAAACGCTGAAAGCGTTTGTGCTGTACTTTCTCTTTGTCATCATCCAGCGAGTTTTTTTTTCCAACGACACGAAAGTTCAACAAAAATTCGATTTATAAGCTTCAAAGTTTTGCTATGCTCGATCGAAATATTCAATACGAACTTTAACGTAACTCTGGTGAAAAACTGAGTTTTGAAAAATATGACAAGTTAATGCAAATTTTTGCATTTGCAAACTTAATGCAAATTTTTATTCTAAGAATTTATTTAAGAACGAAGTCGTTTTGATCCCAAAAATAAACGGATGGAATGCAATGCAGCCTTCCCACAGGTATTGAGAAAAACTAATTGGTAGTATTTTTGTGACAAAAAAAGATTTATTCAAATGAGAAATTGATTTGGAATAATATTTGTTTATAAACATTTGCAATATTTGAAGCGATTGGTGAATTCTGGAAAAGTGAAAATTCCGTGTTGAAAAACATCGTTTCAATTAACATGGAATGCCTTATATAATAAATCTCTCGCAGCTTGATGCCGATAAGCACATGCCAATCAAAGCAAACGCATTAACCTGATTACTATGGAAAGGGGAAGGCTGCTATTTATCACCGAAATTGTTCCTTCCGTTTCGATGGAAAAGAAACAAGAGTGGATCTACATTGATCGAAAAGCGGACAATACAGTCGCAAACATTTCAACGTATTTCTCTGACTATCCACCAGAAAAAGAAGAAATGTCGAATCAAAAAGAAGACCAATGTTTTCAAAACTGTCCCCCAGCAAACAGCATCAGTCTTTCGATCGATTAAGGGGCCTGCAATAAGCTTGAAATTTCAAAGGTACGATGCTTTCTGTTGCATAGTTCCATAGTCGAGGGCCTTAACTTTAATTTGCAATAAAGATTTTGTAAAAAATCCAAAAATTGACCGAGTTATGACGATTTTCAAGAAAGGATCGCCAACTGCGCTTCGGTGAACCGCCCCTTTTTCCTTGTCTGCTTTTTTCAAAACTATGTTTTATGAAACGGTGTAAGTCGTACCTAAAAATCTATTTCTCCGAACTACTTCAAATTCCGACAGACCATCATTAGTAACATTTTCCATCGTTAACTAGATGATTTTTTAATATGTTTATCCATTTATTCAGAACAAATGATTGAAGTTATTTTTTTGGCAGAAGTTCGAACTTTTTCTTTCTAGAGATGAAATCGTACTTTTTTAAATTTCGAAAAGGTTTATTATTAGACGAAAAGTACATTTTTTTGCTTTTCATTCCAGGTCACCTGAGTTGTCAGATCACCTACACCGATTGGCCATATCGGCACCTTTACATACCAATAACGTCATCGTTTATCAATATTTTTCAGTAAAACTCAAACTTGGAAAGATTATGTATTAATTATGTGTAAAATCCCGACCTCGTCATTCGAGTACTCTCATGAGAGAAAAATATTGACAATCGACTTGCATTTAGGTCCCAGGCTTATGCACACTCGTTAAAAATATGAATACAACCTGTAAAGCTAAAGAGTGTCTCAAAATGGCTTGACATTTTAATTCATTAATAAAACGTGTTATTTATTTGAAAAGTACGAATATTTTTATTTTAATATAAGGTACAAACATGGAAGTTATGTGTGGAACACAATATCCGATGAATGGCCGCCTCGTCCCTGTTTGCAAACGTTCACTCTTTTGACGAAATTTTCAATGACATTTCGGCATAGGTGCGCACTAATTTCATTAATTGTGCGTCCAATTGCTTCCTTGAGCTCCGGAATGGTCTGTGGATCATTTGCATACAATTTTCCTTTCAGAAAACCCCAAAGAAAAAAGTCCAAAGGCGTCAAATCGCACGATCTTGGTGGCCAATTCACATCGCCACGGCGCGAGATAACACGACCATGAAACTTCGTCTGTAATAACTGCATTGTGTCATATTGCATTTTCGCAATTTCTATGCGTTGCTCGATCGTAAAATTCTCCATGACTGAACCTGAATACATCCTGAATACATCCTGATGACAGTTGTCAAAGATTAGTACTCTATATTCGCCACAAAAAAAATGGCGCTTAATTTAAAATGTCAGGTCATTTTGAGACACCCTTTACGAACAACTAATAATTGACAATGTGTTCCAATTTCGATTTATGAATAGCTCATTGTCCATTTCATTGTTCTTAAGAAGAAGAAGTGATTTTGTAGATATTGCGTTCACTCAGATCGTTTATACCAATAATGTGTGAGGTCTCCTTCGAGTAAAGAAAAATAGAACGGCCATTGCGAAAAGTTTCATCTGCTACAGTTGCACACTTTAGGCGATCAATCTACATCGAACTCTCTCTCTCTCTCTCTCTCTCTCTCTCTCTCTCTCTCTCTCTCTCTCTCTCTCTCTCCCTCTCTCGCTCTCTGTTAATCAAACCGCCTGAAATCTTGTGGATCTACAGACACGTGTATGCACTTGAAGGTTGTTAGTGAGAAAAACTTACGGGACGGCGACGTAAAGTAATCTTGGATGTGGCTTCGCACGTGCCAGGGTTGACACGCAACCGCTGTGTCTCCTGAAGGAAGTTAATGGCAAGGATACTCTCATCGTGCCGGAGTCCCTTCGCGCGATTTTCGAATTGATCTCCGGTGAGACCAAAATCGCGTACTCGTTCATCGTCCTTTTGTTATATCCTCAAACTCCCGTTCTTATTTCTTTCTTTTTTTTTTTCAATTGATAATTTTTAGAAATTTGTCACGAGTTTCCAAAATTCACGAACATCCTCCATTTGGAAGATCACTTTGACCGCACTATAACGAAAACACGCGTCACTGAACGCCAGTTCGCGTATTAGACATACGTATCTATTTATTTAGCCAATCTTTGTGGAACAACTCGTATATTTTCTACCTCTTTTTTTCAGTTCCTTCCGCACGTTTTTTCATTCACCGAGAGAAGTAAAAAAAAACTTTGATTGACAGAAGCTGCAGATTAAATCGTAGCAATCTGTGGATACAGTTTGTGGTTGTAAATTGCGAGTCATGGTTTTTTCCCTGCCACCGTTATTGATAGGCTCGTTTATAATCCAAACGGTTTTGAAACTCATGCAAAACATAGCCAATACACTTGACTCCTCTTTCTGTCTTCTTCTCTATCTATTTTTCTCTCTGACGTGCGATCGACAGTCGTTTTTCTCGAGGAGCACTGTGATCCCACGTATATCGCTAAAATACTTTTTTTTCCCCTCAGTTGCGTTCTCTATCCTCTGTTCATCTAGCTCTCTCTCTCTCTCTCTCTCTCTCTCTCTCTCTCTCTCTCTCTCTCTCTCTCTCTCTCTCTCTCTCTCTCTCTCTCTCTCTCTCTCTCTCTCTCTCTCTCTTCAACTGTCCCTCTATTTCCTATCTCTTTTTGTTGCGGTTGATGCTTGTCGACGTCACAATCTAGTACAGTCGAGCACTCCCTGATTACGCTCGTGAACCTTCCACGACGTCGAGTAGGTCTCTGTATATAGGTTTTTTTTCTCTCTCACATCGGTATAATAGTCTATGATGATTGGGACCAATTCACCATGATGGTTTAACGGAAAAATTACTACGTCGAACGAGTAGCCGGGATTTTTCCTAACAAATTATGTACTCCCTCGCAAAAACTGGGAACTCGTGTCATTCAGTGCTGTTGATTTCTTCAATCACCAAATTCGTTCAAGCTGTTTGTTCAACTGAAACGTTCCCCCTGCGCTAAACATTTTTAGAGAATGAAGATTAGATATGAAAATGAAATGTGATCGAAAAGTACGTGAAATAATATCGCGAATATTGTCATGGATTATTTTGGAGCGCTGAATAAAATGAAATTTGACTTTGCAAGCTGGATTTTATTCTTACATTTTTCTTTTCAAATAATTATATTACGCGAGAGACAATTTGAGTGCAACTTTCTGTTTTTCAACAACCACTGTTCTTTTGCATTATGAAAAATAAGTGTATGATATTTTGACAATTTTATTTTCAGTTCAATAGAAAATTGAACTGGTGGACTTGCATTGAGCTGCAAGTCACCAATATATATATATATATGTTTTTTTCAAACAAATTTCATTCTGACAGAACAAATTTTTCGGTCTACCGGTTCAGCCGAGGTCAAACGAAAAATTGGCTCAAGAGTTTTCTTTAGTACGGCTGACTAAAAGAGAATGAGATTTTGAAAAACGACGTCGCGCTAAATAGGCCTGCCAATAGTTCTACGAATATGGCTATATCGTACGTTTCGAAATCGTAAACGTTCCGGTATATATCCGGCCAAAGAACAGAGAGTGATTTTAGTCTCCGACAATTTCCGCGTCCTTGTAAACAAACGGATCTCTCTAGATCCACGGTTCTCGGCGGTAATTCCGTTGAGAATTCCCAAGTCGTGTGTACACTGGACTTAACGAACCTGGGAGTATTATATTGTTGGTGGGAGGAAGAGCGAAAGAGGAGAAAGAGCGAAAAAACCCATTCATCCCATAACGAGTTAGTGAGGGGACTCCATTAAAGCTTTTGTCCCATTAGGGTACATTAAAATCTTTGATTTATTCCTGGCACTACATTTTTGAAAGCATTCGATTTTAAGCCGATTATAATAGATCCATTGACAGTCATCATTAAGTCGAATCGTTAAGTTACATAAAGAAGTTAAAATAGTAGAATATTATCTGACATTTTCTTGCAACGTTTACATTAAATTCTATATTTATAACGAAGGGAATATTTATATAATGAGAACAATTATTCGATTAGTCCATTAGATTTCACGTATCTCTTTCGATTTAGATTTTTTTTTATTCCTACTTAATTAATACCGTCCGAAAAAAAAATCCTCTCTACGCAATAACATTGATATTCATAAATAAGATGATCCATTCTGGCACTAGGAAATAAGTATACCAACATCAAATTTCGCTCGATATCATATTGTCATATGATAAAAGTCTTATCGTTCAAAAGATTACTGATTGTGCCCATACCGATGTATGATTTTTCGTGAGAGTTCCGTGTGACAAAAAATCGCGATAATTTACGGACCGCGATATAGAAACCAGACGGTGCGTGATCCCCCGAGGATGTGAAAGAAAAAAGAAATGAAAAATAAAACAAAAACAACGCACAAGTTCTGAATACATGAGACGAGAAAGAAGACCGGAGACGAACCATGGGAGGTTTTGAAAAATCAATATGCCGGCTCTTCCCTTCACGAGATTTCGAAGTTGGTCGCGTGTTCTCTCAACGATACTAAATCCCTCGTGTCGTTCGCGTGAATCTCCTTTTATCTAATTGAACCCATCGATACAGGATTTGCGAGATCTTTGGTAAAGAATTTTAGAGAATGATTTCGCGGAATATATTCTAGCGGTTTGTGCGAAATCAATAATATTAATAACAACTATCACTATAATGAAAGAAAAATAAAACGGAAAATACTATTGTGTCGTGGTAGTTTCGAATGTAAAAAAAAAGGAAAAAAAATAGATGAAAGTACGAAGACAGTTACCGTAAAAATCGATTGATGATACAATTGGATAAAATGACAATAAAGAAAGAAGTATTGAAAATAGTTATAGAATAAATGACAATTTGTCATTATTAACTATATTTGATGACATGAACGGCGATATTAATTTTGCATTTAATTAATAAATTGGCACATCAACGAAAACTGATCACAACATCAAAAATATTGTGGGATCCTAATAAATATTCCAATAGCTACTACATCGCTGAGATACTAAGGTAAATAATATCCATACTCGTTATTGTCATTGCATAGTAAGAACTGGGATATATCAATAATAGTAACTATCCAAGCTAAAAGTAATGATTGATCCATGACTACGTTTCTTTTCCATCAAGATCAATGAGAGACCAATTCACTCCTATGAAACTCTTACAATGCAAATGACAGTATTATCTCGTTTTTATTACTTCTCCATTGCGCTTTGTTTTTATGAAATGAAATCCCTCCTAAAACCTTTCATGTTCGGAATATGTTCGGACAAGATTCAGAACGAAACTTTCTTTCTGGACTCACCATCTACATACAAAATTTCATCCAACCATCGCAAGTTACAGAATTTTCGAATACGTCGTGAAACTTCTAGAAGCTCGAAGTTTCATAAAAGCTGCGTAGAGAAAAATGAGTTCATCGGTCAATTTTGAAACCTATCAAGAGGCAAAATAGAATTATCAGGATTTTCGTCTCACGATTTTCCACATACGCCAAAAATTGTACGGAAATAAAATTCCTTTATCCCCGAAAGGATAATAATCCTGTCTCTACCGATATTTTTTTTTTTTTCCATTAAGTTCTATTTTTTTAATATTCTTTAAATTTTATTCACATTGCACATATTTTACGTACAAATGGTTTTTTTTAACTCCGTGGTTCGTTAGAAATATATTCACTTGTATCACTTTATCCTTCTTCGTTATGAACGTCAAAAAGAGAGATTGCACTTTTTTTACATACGAACGTAAGGTCGTATAAGAATGATAAAGGGAAGAAAAAAAAAGTTTTGGGCGGAACTTTCCACCAACAAAGTTACTCTAGCTCTAAAAGATTTCGTGACTGTATAGCGGATTTCTGATGTTCATCAGTCGCGTGCCGGCTGCGAACTGACTGCCTCTATGACGCCGACTGTTGCTTATACGTAACCGTAGCTTATCGAGCCCAAATGCCACAACTCGAGTTTGCTCGTACTTCGGTGTGAAAAGCACATTTGCTTGTTCACCTCGTGAGACCAAAGAAAAATGTATATTCTGAATAATTTACTTCGTTCCTATGTTTATTTATCCACTACGAAAAAAATCGAAGCTGCTTTCCTCTGTCGAACTTTGATCAAGTTTAAATAATTGAGAATTCACGTGCCGCTGTTATAGTCTTTGGAAAATCTTTATTCTGTGATTAATATAAAAAATCATATAATCGAGTAGACAATATGATAGAATTTAAACATGGACGAACTATAGTGAGAAAATAACCTGGAAAATATATCCCTCAAGTCATATGCAGATATTTTTTGTAATTCTGAAAATAAACGAGCATTTCAATTAATCGAGAAAAATAAGAGCACGATGTATACTTTCACATGCAATGAATTATTTCAAAAAAAAATTTTGCAACACCTGAAATCATTGAATCGTGTAAAATGGAATCGATAACGCGATCATCAGAATTTAATTTGCATTCTCAAATTCAGAATGTTTTTTCAGCGATACGAGAAAGTGCGAATAATGTTCACAAATCAATTGGAATTTTGTCAAGGGTATATTGTACGCGCGAGCAAAAACGAAAAAAAAAATTGCTATATACTGCTGCGCTGCATAAAATATATAATTTTCCTATTTTGCATATTTATTAATTAATTTGTTGAAGAGAAATTTACAATGAAATTTAAAAATTGCATTTTGGATGTTTTCGAGGAAGTTTTTTTTTTGTCAACCCTTCGAAATCACTCGAATACGTTGATGTCGAGCCTGCTGGACAGAAACAAGGTCTGTCACAGACCGAATAAAAATTCATGTGGAAAACTGACAGCATCACACAGCACCATCGATAGAGTACGAGACCTTAATGAATCCTCCTCCAAATTCATACAATTTCACATTTTGCCTGCAAAATTATTTAGTATTAATTTCATAATACATTATACTCTTTATTCTTTAGTGAAGAAAAAAAAAACCTTCGCAGACAACCGGAGATAGAAATGGGAAAAGCAGCAATATCGTTCGATTTCCTTTGAAAGATTAAGCCGGATTATTTTCCCAATTTCGAGAAAATAGTCAACAAGAAATGATACTCTTTCAACACGTGACTGCCCAAAGTTGAGTTTGTGAAACTCCTGTTAAACAAGAGTTGAAAACCGGTAGGAGTTTTATGCCAAATATTTGCCCGGAGTAGGGAGCAAAAAAAAAAAACAAATATCCGGTGACTGGGAAGAAAATCTGCTTTTAACGCTCCCTTGATGAGCCAATGTCACTTTAGACTCGTAATGCTTTAAAATTGTTATAAAGAAACTCTCGTAAAGGGAATTCGAACGCCTCTATTTGATGTCCTGATAGCTTTTTTCGTAACTTAAATTGGCTTCCTCACTAACTACCTAATTATTTCTACTGAACGCCCTAGCTACTGCCTGCATTAGCCTAATAGCCTAAAAATCAGCCTAAAGAACGCCCTAGCTACTGTGTAGAGCCTAACTTATCAATTAATTGTATTTACAGGAGGATAACGTTGTATAATTACTGTGTGAAATAACCGATCGATTAATTATTCTGACTAAGGCCTAATTACCATGTGAAGTCCAGTTTTGCGATTGTTTACATAGTAAATTTTACCGTTTGTGCGCTACGAGGATTTCTCATCGGTACATTAGTCGATGGAAAATACGTTTGAGTAAAGCATTTCCAAAAATATAAGCGGAAGTTTTCGTGTGAAACGTGGAATGACCGCTGTGCGTTTTTTTTTTTTTTTTACGCAAAAGTAACATCGTCGTTCGTTTACCGTTACAAATTACGGAAGACGCTTTTCCGACGTTATAATACGCGCGGCTATGTAAATATTTTGGGCAAGCTATTTCTGTAGGTGCGAAGGGTGTGTGTGGGTATATTCTACTGGGTCATTAAGAGGGTGAGAAAAGATGAGACGGAATACGAAGGAACGCGTGCGCAAAAGTATTTACGCAACACGTGGAAAATAATGTCCCAGAAATTACATATTTTGAAAACGTGTACTTTACGTACATTTTTTTTTTAAATATATACATATGTCACGTATTTTATTTATCAGTGCGCGGTTATACGAGATGTCCTCCGAAATATGTCTCATTCTTGGCCACTTGTGGCTCGATTCTTTTTCGTAATATTGCGCGAATATGTATGGCATCTTCAACCATATTTAATATTTCCCTCAGAGGAGAAAAACTTTTTCTAGGTTATAGTTACTGCCCAAATTATATTACTGCTTATTGGTATTTTAGCAATTGCGCAAATTATGCAAACATGTTAACCGCAATCATCAAACTTACAAGCATACGTTGATTGTTCAATACTATAAGGTGTAGTAAAAAGAAATCCATTATTTTTGCATGAATTTGAAGGCAAAAATAATGGATTTTTTTTTACCACACCTAATATATAATAGAGTAGGTATTCATAAAACGGATATTTCCTTACACTATGAAATAATAACTCCCCCAAGATCCTAATCGTGAACAGGACAAAAATATATATACATTGATAACAATGTTGCTTATTATTTGCGACAATGTTTATCGTGAGTTATTCTACAATACGTCTACTAAATTTATAAAATATTTTATAAATCTAATATTAATTTTTCAAAATACTCAATCGGGGCCGGGTTGAAATTCCGAACTTTGAATGATCAGAATGCTGAAAATTCCGAATTTCGGAATTCTGAGCATTAACATCGTAAAAATAAGTGGTGGTGGTGCCATCCAAACGCGTTAGGCTAACTTGCTATCTGCTTTATGTGTGGGTTTTCGGAATTTTTAACGTTCTGAACGTTCTTTATCGGAATCTTACACTATCTAAACTTCAGCTTTCGCAAGCTGCATGATCGAAGCTATGATTTCCGGAGTCCAAAACTTTCGTGAACCCGACGAATCTCTTATTAGCTTTTATTATATTTAAACTTTCTGACATAGCTCGTTTTCTATAATAAAAATTTCGGAATTTTGTGGCATGCTTAATATTACATATTCGGAGTTTTGTATGTCGTATTACTGGTCGTTCAAATAGAGCGTTGATCTTCATACTATTTCTAAAAATTATCTCGTACAAGAAATCATGTTTGTATTCTTTTTCTATCGCTACTCGTACCGTTCTACATCATTTACAGTCAACTGTGTAAACTTTCCCTGGCATGATCTTTACGAAACTTGTAGTTTCCGAACATTAAAATTAGGAATTTTAAACCGTCGGAGCATTCACAGTTCGGAATTTCACACCCGGCCCCACTCAATTGAGAGTTCTGCCTCAATCATTTTTTATTATAATTCGTCATCCCGTTACCTCCTGACATCGCATGTTTACATATACTTTTCGCTTATATTTGTCGTTAACCACATCATGATTACGATGTCAATAAACTATAGAGAATTTTCCTATCCCTTCTTTTACCGTAAGAATTTTTTTTTGTAAATACCATACACTTTTCTCGCAGTGATACGCGTGTACTTCGATTCAAAGTTTTTACGACACCGAAATAAACATATCAGCGCGTAATGCGTATGCATGGAATTTCCGTGCAAAAATCGACAAGCGCCTGTTGACCAGTCGCCGCAATTTGTTTCTTATCAGTCGAGCATTCCGGCTAGATATGACGAATATTCAACAGCGCAGAGACAATTCACCCGAGAATTTTTCTATGTTATTGGACGCAACAGTTTGACGTTCATTTGGGAAATGAGCAGAAATATCTTCATATCACATCCCATTCAATGTTCATTATAAGCATTTCAGTTTCGTAATTGATATGCATGTATTATCCGTTGCTCTACAGCGTATAACATACTTTACAGTGTGAAATAAATTACGGCGTTCACAAGCGTGACTCTTTAATTGGCAACTTTTGCTCGCTATGTCGACGAAGTATAAGCGCAAATGAAATACAAACATCGGTGCACGGAGGGAAAATGTTTCACGTAACACTATTTTTTTTTCTTTCAATTAAGTGATCGTTGATGCAAAAGACAATATTTCCAGGACGTATCGAAGAACCAATTGAACCCTATACGTGTAGCAAACAGACTATTTCATATCGAAATTCTAGACCTTTGAAAATATCTAATACTAAAAGTAGGAATCTTTTTATGCGTTATACAGCAGAAACGTGTCAATCATAAGTTTGGATAATTAAAAAAAAACATTTGTAAACAATATGAGCTATGACAAATGTATATTATCGAAGTGAAAAATATGTATGTGGTATTAATTAGGTTTCAATGACAAGTGTGTTAGCTAAATGTCAATGCAGAAATATTTAAGGTTGTTATGGGGCAAAGTCAAAATGCTACCATCGAGCTGAAATTTTGTAAAGTGCGAAAATCAAGTACACAAAATATTAGGCTGTGCAAACATGGCAACATCATAGACGGCACAAATGCTACCTACAGTGGGTAAAAAAAGTATTTGCACACCTCGTGTTTTTCAAATTAGTCTACGAAAAAAAAACTAAAATACTTTAGCAATTTTTTTTTCGAAGAAAAATAAAATGTTAAATTATAATTTGAAAAACACGCGGTGTGGAAAGACTTTTTTTACCCACTGTATCTTATCCACATTCGATAATTAACGAGTAACATAGTTTTAATTTTCTTAATTAGTAATAATTATTAAATATTAATTTCAGATTTATATTCAGAAACGATAAGTTTCTAGAAATTTCTAGGATAAGACAAAATATAGCCGATTTTTTTTTCAAACAAACGAATTTTTCAGTATATCGAAGAAATATTAAAGTTTTTGATTTCTTTCAGATTATAGACAGCTTCAGTACACACTTTTCGAAAGAATTTTTTACTCGGAGCAATATTAATTGTTAAAAACTCCTCGGGTCGATAATGAGGTTATTAACGGGGTACGTATGTCTCCAACCTTGCGACACTTCTGTCAACCCGAGCATTATCATATGCCACGATTTACAAAGTTGCCAATTTGTCTCGCGTTGATTAAGCCAAAAAAAATTATAGAAAATAATTATACAAAGTAAAGAAAGCATTTCATGTAATTATCGAATCGGAGTTTAAAAATGCTTATTTTTATAAGTAGGTGTCAAAAAATTGTTCGAAACTGTACGTTTAATATGAGGATTATTTTATAGCTAGATGTTGATAGTCATCAATCGGCCCCATCTATAATTGTTGAGCGATTCCCTCGTACTTCACCACCTCCGGCAACATCGCGTAACAACCTTAAGGGCATGTACAAAATCAACATAACCCCACAAATTTTCCAACCCAGTTTTTCTATGGATGGTTAAGTTTCAAAGGAAAAGTGAAGAATCAGGCTCTAAAAAAATTTTCTAACGCAGAGCTTGACGATTTTATTTTGCTCTAAATATTCTTAATCTTCGAGAAATCTTTGTTCGAAAATTATTACTATCTCTCTCGCACTCTCATGTCACGTTGTACTCTATTTCGCCTTAATGCGAATTCACACTTCTGATTGCAAGAAATCAGAGCAGCGAAAAAAAAAATCTGCGCGACTCCGCTGCATGAATGGGATGATTGAGAAATGCGAGTATATTTCATACGGTTATTGTTTTGAAAGAAAGCAGCCTCGTAATCCCTTAAATCTTATGTAGATGTAATTAATTGCAAGATAAGTTAGATAAGATTTTCAGTTGACACCCCACGAGGAATAAACATCCTGCCAGCGTGGCTTTAAAGAGTCTTCGATCAAATAATCATATAATCCTACTATCGTCAAAACTAACCACAGCCACCATTCGATATACTTTTTTTTCTCGTCACTTACTAAAATCACAACAAAAAAAAAAAGATTTCATTGCGAATTATAGAGATTTCATCAGAACGGCGAAGACAACATTTCCAGAAACTTCATTTTACAGTGCGTCGAGAAAGCGTGTGCTTGAAAAATTGCGATAAGTGTGAACATAGCAAATACTCGTGTTGTCGAGTTGTGTCCAAAAAATATGAGTGTGCACGTGATTTTTATCACTTGGTATTCGGGTAACTTGATTTTTTCCCTTGTCGAATGATTTTCCCCTGTTCGAAAGATCATTATCACATACATATAGTGATATCACGCGATATCACTATATGTACATGGGTTAAAAATTGCAGTTGCTATTTTTTTTTTAATTGGGGAAGGTGTGGCACATTCTGTCACTTTTCTTCTATCGAATTTTTTACTCTCATCAAAGAAGTCTGATTAGAAAAAAAGGTCATAACCAATTTTATAGACCTTTGGGCATACGATAAAGCTACCATATTTTTTGCAAAAAGATTAAACATCCTAAAATAATGGGTTCCAAAACAAATTGCGGATTGGCTCATTGTGCCCCACGGGTGGGGTACAATGTGTCAGATAGGTGGGTACAGTGTGTCAAGGGCTACGCAACGTAGGGTACAACGAGCTGGTTAAAACTCTTATATTTTTCCTAACAGATAACAGATTTTCATACATATCGATAAATTCGCAACGGATATTATTTGCCAATAACATTGGGAGTCGACTCATTGTGCTCCACACAACTGCTCCACAATGTTTGACGTTTTCCCGGCAAGCGAATTTTTTTTTCGAGGCTTAAATTAATTTTGTACTTTTGATAATTCTTCGTGAGCTGCTATTGACTTGCTTTTAGGCCAGCCGAAACTTAATACAAATCACGAACCAACACAAAAAATTTCGGATTTTGCAAGCTACAAAAATCCGAGAAATCGCATGTAGTTGACAGTTGCCCGTCACACATTGCGCTTCTTCGGAGCGTCGTCACTTCTTTGTTCCCTCATTGGGAGTGGACTCATTTTACCCCACCACTCGGTGACACATTGTACCCCACTGAAACACAAGTCAATCAATTAGGACCGGAAACCGGAGCCGCTACAGAAAGTGTCGTTATATTTTACATTTTTCCGGCGCGGGAAATTTTTTTTTTCCAAGCCTCAAATCAATTTTTAATTTTCAATAATCCTTTGCGAGCTGCTATCGACTTTCATTTAGGCTTGATGAAACCTAATATAAATCGAGGTCCAACACATAAAATTCCGGAATTTACGAGCTACAAACCTTCGAGAAACCGCATGTTGCACACTGTGCCCCGTGACACACTGTGCCCCACTCTCCCCTACTTTCTTATTACGGACCTCTTCATGTTCTTCAACTTCCGGTGTACGATAGTCATTCATTATTGTAATTTTTACAAAAATCTATAAATTTAAATACGAACACTGCGATCTCTCCTTGAATGTATTTAAAAAATGTATCTTATATCTATAGCCATCTATAGATAACTATAGTATCTATAGTTACTAGATAGCCGAGTATCTATAGTATATCTATAGTCAAGTTATGGTTTCATAGAACATTTTGAAAAAATATTCAAACTTTTGTCTGAGTTGATCTTTGCTCGTCCTATATTAATCTTTTAAGGACGGAGAAATTTCCATTAAAATCGACTTTTTTTTTACACGAAAGATATCAATAAAATCGATGAATTTCTCAATTGGAGTCCCAAGCCTAACTGCTGGTCGATATATCGACCAGCCCCGTCCTTAAAAGGTTAAGTATTCGACGGTTACTGGCGAAAATTCGTCTTTGAAAATTTCAACAGCGAATTAAAAAAACAGTGGATCGATTCGTAGGAGCGTGCGGCTATGGTTATTGGACTGGAAACTACCGATATATAAAGCTCTAAATACCGTGCAAGTTGATCATATTTTCTGCTCTTTTTACGCATTTTTCCTAATTTCAGAAATCTTGAAGTAACATGGATTTATTAGGATCTATTTGACTTCACCATATTTTTTTATATGTGCGTGTACGTTGATGAATGGATTGTGTAAAAACGCTCGGTATATCGATTCTCATGGAGTTGGCGTGCTGCAGAGTTATTATCATTTAACGGGCCTCATACCCTTCCTATTTGAACCCAGCTCTTTGCCAGGGTCGTCGGATTCGTGTCAAGAGCTTTTTTACATTCGATACGTCTCAACTTATGCGTGAATCAATGTTGAATATGTGTAATATATATGTTTGTTCGTGTGTTTATCTAGAATTGCACGGAATGCTTCGGCCTAGGTGAGAAAAATTCAGCGATATCGGAGAAAATCATTTTTCTATGCCTTATTAATTTTTAAAACTCATAATTCGGGCAAAAATCGGAGTTTTTATTCAAATTGCTGTCATTGAAAAAAATGTAAATTATTTTTCCCATGCTACACTTTAGCTATTACCTTTCTCTACAAGAGATTTTTTTTCTTATTTTTCAGACGATGCAAAACAGAGAAAAAAATTCCACTATCGGCAAAAATTTTCAAGAGAGGGTCCTAATAGGCAACTTATATCTCCGCCATTTTTTATTCTTTTAATTTGTGTTTATTTTAACTTAGGTCCCAAAACTATAATGTATTTGTGAAAAATAAACGTTATTTTACTTATTTAATAGAAGCGTAAAAAAAATGTATACGTATTTTGCCGAGCACTAAGGTGGTGTAACGTCTGAAGTAACGACAAAAGAGGAATTTCACAAGAAACGGAATATATCAAAATGTTGGACTACCTACCTTCTTATGAATTTATTTTTAAGCTTTCTAAACCACGTACGTTTTATTCAAGCTTTTTTTGTCCGAGTGATTGACTGGCATGATTCGGCTCGTTGAATTCGCATTAAACGAGATCACTAACATACGAAGTCTGCAGGCGAGAAAATCGGTTCTACCAGCAAATTGAAAAGAACCAGGATGTATTTACGTGTGAAACAAATGCTTTCTTAGATGAACGAAGGAGGCTCCACGTCGAAGAAAAGTAGATTAAAAAGGATCAAGAAGAAGCAAATGAAGAGGGATGAAAAAAGAGCGAACAGGAGTAATAAGAAGCAATAATGAAGTCAGCGCCCACGTGATGAAGCAGCGTAAGAGAGAAATGCATGTCGCTTGTTACAGATCCGTCTGATGGACGTTTAATATACGCAGATGTCTTGAGAAAAATAAGTAGCGTCGCAAAACGTTAACGATGCCATATTCCACACTGAAATTAAGATTGCTATTTCGTATAATGGTCTGCCTCATTTTTAGCCCAAGAAGAAAGAGAAACCGTTTGTGCAAATATCTCAGCCCCTTGTTTACTTGCTGGCTAGAAATGACAAATATAATTTCACTAATAATTTTTTGTAAATACTTTGATAATTATTTTATTACAAATCATTTTTTTTTAATGTTTACCGAGCGTTACTTCTTCCAATAGCAATATTTTAAGGCTCTAGTACATTTGAAAACAGTATACATTTGTTTGTTTCAATGTAAATGTAATTTAAAAAATAATCAATTCAAGTCTTGGATACGTACGTCAGTCCATTATAACCTAAGAGATCCGCTATACAAAATAACGCGTCCCATATAAAAGTGAACATAAAAACTGAAGCGTGAGGACAAGGGTAAAGAAGGGAAAACGCTATGGTTCGCGAGGATATTAATTAAATTCTCGTATTCGAGTCCACGAGGGAATCCGTATACGTTGTTTGCCGACGACAGCGACGAAACATGAAGAATGACAATAGATATCCGCTGAGAACGTCAGTATAAACTCGATTAACGCTGAAAGAAGCGTGAGTTCGTATACTTTCTGCTTCCCGTCATGTTCCCGTATTCTATGAGATAAAAACACTAAAAAAAAAAAATAATAAACATAGAGGAAAGCGTGAAAAAAATGGAAACAACTGCATTCCCAGTTTCATAGTGGTGCATATCTGTGCATCATTGGCGTAGTTCAAAGAATAACGCTGTGACCGCGTCCACCACCTTTTGTTTTTTCAACTTTCTGTGCAGAATTTGCTGTAGGGATCCAGTTGGATTCCCATACCTGTCCCTCCTCCCTGATAGGAATCCAACGATGATCCATTGGATATACTGAAACGTTACGCATTGGATTCTAATCGGAATTCCCCATGGTCATCCACTGTAAGAATCCAATTTGAATCCTAAAGCATTCCCACATTATCGAACAGAATCGAATATTATTCTTGATGATTCTTGATGAAAAATGAGATATACAAACTGAGTGGATCTTAAAAAAGTATAAATCGTATCTTAAAAGAGTATGAATCGTTTAAAAAAGTATATTTCAAAAATCGATTTGGATCACATCACTGAAAATCCACTGTTATTATCGTTTGTTATTTATTTTACTGCACTTTGACGTAATATCACCACACGCCGAGTTTTTTCTCGTAACTTTTCACATATTTTCGATTCAAACCTGGTAGGAATTTTCAAACGGGGTTTATCGGAGAATAGTGCAGAATTCAATTGGATCCTAATGAGGACTCCTTATGTGTAGTGTTCCCAACAAATCCCTATAGAGATGTAGGCGTATCTTGGGACTCCCCAATAAATTTGTTCACGGGATCACGAAAGGACATTTTTTTTTTTTTTTCGAATCCAATAAATTCCAATTAAGAATTTCAAATAAAAATGTCTCAAGCGACGTTAATGAACAAATAGCGCCGAATCCGCTTGGATTCCAATGTGGACTCCCTACGTGCGGCGTCCCTATGAAATCCCTATAAGGATGTGGTAGGATCTGGGGAATCTCCAACAAATTTCTGCACGGCTTTTAGTTAGTAACAATTTTTATAATTTGCAAGAAATGCATCTATCATGCCATGTAAAGTTTTCTGTTTTTTTTTCATAAAAAAAAACTGGCATATTATTTGCATACATTACGGCCATAAAAACAATCATATGCGCATTCAATTTTCTGATTGCTTCCTCAAGCTTGTCGAAAGACCAGTGAGGTGCTACGTTGCGTGGAAGGAGCTCATCTTGTTCGAGGTACGAATATATATTCTGGCGAGGACTTGACGAAACCTCGAGAACGATGATACAACTTTATTTATCGCTAACGATAACGCGTTGCTTCTCTATCTCTGTTCGATAATGCGTCAATTTATTCCTTGGAAATGAAATACTCAGGATCGCGCCATCACGACAAATCCCCCCAAGATAATGCCTTTCGTAATATAATTGTTTCTCGATAGGAGTAAAAGACTGAGGCCCGAGGGATATTCGGTGGTGGTACGGTGAGTGAGGTAGGTATATAACGAATGAATGAGATGGTTAGACGGATAAAGATAATCGCGCGAGCGCGAATATCATCAGCCCGGAAATATATATTTTCGAGCTTACCTCTTGTTGCGCTCGAAGTAATAACGGCGCGAATGTCGACGAGTACGATGACGACGTTTTTCGTTGTACGGTGGCAGGCTTATGGCCGTTTCCTTCGAGTCTCGTCGAGAGTCCCTTCGTTCGCTCGGACAATCCCTTAGGAGCGATCCACCGCGAGACTCTCGGCGATCTTCAACGCTACGGCGAATATTTGCATCGCGGCTCGGTCTCAACACGGCCCAGAGAAAAAAGGACAGAGCTATCATTGCCCCGCGACTCTCCACGTTTTCGTTATAATTTTTTTTTTTTTTTTTATAATTCCACCTTTAGAATAAAAACGCCGCGAAATCGATGATACGAACACTTGATCACGAAAATACCAATGTTTCCTCGTTTTGTGCAACTTTCATTCTTCCTTTCCGAAAGTACGGTCGCATCCATAGAAACTCCGCTGCTATCATCACGACGTGATTTTTATTCGTATGTTAACATTATTATTATGAACACTTTATAGAAGTCTCGGCTTTTAGTCGGCACCTATGAGAATCCTGCGGACATATGTCAAGTAGGATTCTCTTATTATTGAAGATTATTATTATCATTATTTCGTCTGCACTATTTTCCTCGTCTCATACAGTACCAATCGAATGTACCACTGAAAACAGGACTTCTTTTCTGGCCTAAGAAGATAGGTTAGCCCCGAGTTCTATGCCATCCCGTGCAGAAATATTGTCATGGATACAGTCCGATTCGGACGAGGATCCTGGTTTTTCCATTGGGATCCAGTTGGATGTCGGATCGAATCCGGGAGCGAAATGTAACGCTCGCAAATCGGATTCCAGCCAGGATCCTAATCCGAAACTATTGAGGACTCTAGTCAGAATCCAAATAGAAACTTTGCATAGGATCCAGGCTAGAATCCTGAATTTTTAGAACAGGATCTAGTTCGGTATCGAATCGGATCCCAGGGATCAATGTAAAAATCACTAGGAGATACCGATCCGTATCAACTGTACACGCTGTACGTTTTCTAAAATCGTTTATTCAAGGATCTGAAAAAGATTAGGTAAAAATTGATGCTACAGCGTAACTATCAAAACAATATTTTAATAATAGAATTGGAAACAAAATTTTCGAAAAAAAAACGCTATATAGACCTTGAAAGACTTATATTTCCTGGAGAAGAGGGACATAGGTTATTTATTCTAAGTAATTATATTTAAATTAAGGCAGTAGTCTGCTTTACAGGCTTCAAAAAATCGATTTTTCGTTTTTGTCTTAAATCTATTCCAAAACTATCCAAGAATATGTGTTCAAAATTTTAGAGGCCAATTCGACATATTTTCGAAGCTAGATCAGTTTTAGTGGCCGAGCGTCGAGCAGGTGCGAATGCTCGGGCAGACTTTACAGCCCGTTTTCTCGAGTTTTCATTTTCACAAGTTTTGGAAAACGGTGCCGGCGATAGTAAAAACAATATATGTCCGATCGAAAAAAACCAAAGTGATCTAGCTTCAGTATTGAATTATCTTCTATTTGAACTAAAAAAGTTGGACAAAAGTACTATTTAAATTACTTGTTTTGCAACTTAAAGTGAATTTTTTTTTTCAAAAAAGTGAATTTTTTTTTCAAACTTCGAAAAAATTTGGAATTTCGTCATTTCTTCGGTATTTTTTTAGTTCATATAGAAAAGGAACTTATAAAAACTAAAAAAAAATTTGGTTCCACTGTTTCAGATGCATCGCACGACCTCCATCACCGGCACCGATTTACGAGTGCACACTCCAGGCGCCCCAGAAAAATCGTTACAACTTTGGCAAATTTCAATAATTTGTAATAATAAAAATTGTTTTTTAAAGCTTGAATATAATATACTATCGTCTCAAAATTTCGTTTACCGCAATCATTTCCTTCCCTTTCAAAAAAATTGTTGAAAAAACGCTTTTTTTTCGGCTCCTAAAGCAGACTACTGCCTTAAATAGAGATCGTTCGGACTAAGAAAATATGTATTTAATTTGTCAAGAAAAATGGATTTAATGTGTATTTCAAATTCTTGCCACCACGTATCTGCCTTGTATTACGCAGTGGGCGCCATCTGGATTCCAATGAGGATACCTCTTCTAGGGAATCCGTGTCATTTCCCGATCGGGGTACGATCGGAACTTAGGTATTCTTAAAAAAATTCTGCACGGGATGTTGTTGTTTCAACAATGAGAAATTATTTCACTACGATATTGACGGTCGTATCGTTGGAATGTAATAATTATTATTTCTCTTTTCATTTCGTTGATTGTATTACTATAAAAAATCTTTTTTTTTTGCATATTCCAGTTCTAGATTTCTGAACGCGCATCCTAAAAAAATGTTTGGCTAATTTTCGTAAACTCAAATCGGTCAATAGAAATTTGGGGAAAAAATCATCCCCATTGCATTTCAAAAATGTAAACTCCAAGCTCATATTTCACTGTCATCTGATTGTTACACAAATTGTCGGCGTATTTGCTCACATTTTGTTAAAAAGACTCAACAAATATCGACATCGTCATGAACATGTATTTTTGTGATTATTGCTACCAGACCTAGCTTCGAAAGTAATTATATATACTAATTGACCTTTCCCACACTTTTTTTTACTATTAGCTGAAACGTGTAAGTGCAATGTTAAAGTTTAAATTCGAACTTCATTCGGCCGTAAACTCTACAAATAAATAGAAAATTATCGATATTTCATGAAACCATCTTTGCTTTATCCGTTGACCGATCATCACTATGAGCTCAATCTGAGACATCATGTACCGTTACTTCACCCGAAAATGCAAGGTTTTGATAATTTGAAATTCCACGAAATGAGGTAGTGGACATCTCATACACCAACAAAATTGAGTGAAGTATCTGCTTTTTTTTTTTTTAATCCAGATGTGTCAGATTTGGATCGGAATATTTCTCGTCATTGCAGTCTCTCGATAACACAGAATTACAGCTGAAATTTTCTTCAGCTTCGAAATCATATATCGTCTGAACGAGAGTTTCCGATATTCCTCCAAGTATTATCGAGATAAAGGATCACGTGACTCGAGTAATAATTACGAGGGTGATGATTGGTGTCCTAGAATTAGCAATGATCCATTTCCAATAACTTTAACCGCCCCAGTGCTTATTGCAATGATAATTCAATCCACCGTGACGGAAAACTTGCAGAGGAGGTGTGTTTTTTTTCGCCGTTGCCGAAGCTCTTTGTGACGATGATGGGAGGAAGATGAGAATAAGTGATAGATGACGCCCTATACTCGATACTTTTTTCCTCGCTACAGGAAGTATAGCCTTCCATTTGTATTCCTTTCACCTTGTTTTTCGCGAGGCAATCGAATTAACGATAGGAGTCCAAAGTATTGCTTTCGAGAGGAATGGGCTGAGATTGGCAGCGAGTGTCAGGCTTTGTCTCTTTTTCTCCCATAAACCGGTGAAACTCGATTCGCAGCTCGATTTCCTACCAGCTTCGCGATTTCCTCGGGGATCACTGTCATTTTGTTCGAGACAATAAAAGTTCCAGGCTTTGCGTGGTTATCCTTACAAAGTAGATTACCCTTCGATTGTATTGAACACTTCGTATACACAGGGTCTTACATACGCGTGTGCATACATATATATCATATCTATAGTAGCTTGTAAAAAGTTATGGAGTAAGTACGGAGGCATGTTTGCTGGTATGCAGGCTTTTATTTGCCCTTAATGGTCCGCATCACGGGTGGTCAGAATCATCGGAAATTCTCGTCTCGCCGTTTCTTGAAATGAAAAATTCGTTGCAGTATCTATGAGTCACGTATCTTCCAGGTTCTCTCGCTTTTTCACCAATACATCTCGTAAGCGAAACGAAAATTGCTATATGAAAGTGGGAACGTGAAGTGTTCGCTCTGATGTTCGAAATAACCGAGAATAAAAATTGATGGGAAACACAGTCGTTTTGTCGCGGACGCGGCTGACTTTGGAGTGAATACGTTAAACTTCTAGCAACGAAAATTTCCATGTGTGACCAACCAATGTTGCATCAAGAACCAAATGAACTTTTCATTGGAATCGGTAACCCTAATTTTGGAATAATTCATTTAAGGCGTTACACACGTGTAGACGACGAAAAAATAGCGAATTTTGATAATTTTTTTCAACGAAAAAAAAACCTTCTACATTTATGAAACTTTAGGTACAATTTATTACATAATTAAACTGTTTGGGTAATCATTATCAATAAAAAATATTGCAAAATGACGACGTTATGGCGTGGTGTTCCAGAAAGGCTTTCGACGTAATCGTTTTAATTTGTGGGAACAACTTTAAAACGAGTTGACCGATCGTGCTAAAATTGTACACACAACTCAATGACAATATTACCTTCAACTTATACCTACTTGTTTATAAAAAGCACTTTTTTATTGCAAAAAAGAACGGACATGTTGTATAAAATTTCAAATGGTTTTTCTGAAGTGTCCCATTTTCTAGACTTTAAAATTTTTGAATGTTTCTTGGGTTGGATTCAGCATTTGGATGTTAAAATGCTGAAAATTCTTGGCTCATATTTTTCAGATTAATATCGAAGTCGTCGGATTTCTCACAAACTGGCAACCGTTGCCAAAACCTTCCTGAAAGATCACGCTGTAAGGTCGCCATTTTGCAATATTTTTCAATAAAAAAATTAATTTAAACAGTTCAACGGTACGGTAAATTGTACATAAAGTTTTATAAATGTAAAACGTATCGTCAAAAAAAAACAACAACATGGTCAAAATTAGCTATTTTTTTGTCGTCTACGTGTAATTTTTCCCCTCAACTTTGTGTTGGATTGTAATTAATATTCCTCAACATTATCTACATACGAGGGATCGTGGTCAAGCTAACTTTTATTGGGGACACAGTCTATACATATGCCCACGCAAATTTATACATAACTCGTGTTTGTACACAGACACGTAAAATCATACGCGCGTATATATAAGTTTGCACATGGTAGTTATAATGTTTTGGATTCCGGCATATTGGCATGCACAATGGATACCTGTGTCAGACATCAGCGCCATGTGACATTATCCTCGAGCCATTATTAAGCTGTCATACGGGGTTGGGCTCTTTGTCTCTCTTCCGACTGTCCATGACCACCAACAATCTCAAACTTCAGCGCCAACTGAACGCATCGGATAAACTAAATCAAATAGCCTTTACGCCAAGTCATACCGTACATTCATTCGATAAATTGTGAAAACAATGATTTGTCAATTATGCGGTCTGGACGAATTTACGTGAAAACTACACTCGTCGTTAACTTTCATTTCTATCGTCAATTTGCATTTGTACGCGTTAACGTCGGTTGACCGACTTTTTTTTTTCACGCGCTCAGTTGAAGTCCCAATTCTTTCGTATGCCAGCCATCGACGGTAAAAGAAATTCATTGCTTTGCCAACCATCGGGAATGAAGTACTGAAAGCAGTTGGGCAATTTTTGAGCAACAGCGCAGGAAAGGTAGGTATCGTTCGTTGACTATGTTCGAAGTTTGTCTCTATGCTTGATCGCTTTCCACACAACCAAAAAAAAAAATCAATTTAAATAGGATCTATTTAAATCAAATAGGTTTTTTCCTTATCTCACGACTTACTACGATCCCATTTGTTTCAAATATATATTTTTATTTGTTCCAGCTATTCGCGTTAAATATTAAATATATTTGAATTAAATAAATGAAGGTTAGAATCAAGCAGATTCTTTCTTTAAACGTATGGGAGATATTCTTTTAATGAAAATATTTTTATAAGCGTGAATAAACGTCTATTTAATTCAAATATATATTTGTGTCAACCCAAACAAACCCAAACGTTGGTCAATAGCACGAATCAAATAAGTATTTCTTGCAATAAAGACAGACCATTAATTCAATGAAATAGAAAAATATTTGTCTCTACGAAAATTCTGCTGAATTTTAATTTCAAACAATTATATAGATACATTTGGTGGATTCAACTAAATTATTTTTTGAACAGATGAAACCGCATCACAAATTTATTAGGAATCGATCAAATATTTGGTTATTAGACGATATTAAATAGATCTTGATTTAAATAAATAAATATATTCGGAATAAATCATTTCAATAATGGAACGCAATAGAAAAAATTTCATTTCACGAAAAATCTAGTTAATTCAAAAAAATCATATAGAGGCTTCTAGTTATTATCAATAGAATTTTTCTGTCACTGTAATGTTGCCCTATTTTGCGCCAACAGTCCCGAAATTCCGATTGATGCATTATTTTTTTAATAGAGATTCTTTCCCATTTTATCTTCTATTTTTCGTTTCCTATTTGTATGAAATTCATCGCTGAATTTGCGGATTGAATATCACGTCAACTAAATCGTCTTAAAGATGATAAAAAAAAGTTGAGGCAATTTTGTATTACTACGAGAAAAGAAAATTTTCTTTGCAACAGGACGATCTAACAAACGCATTCAGCGTTACGCATAATTTAAGTTGAAAAAATAAAAAAAGTTGCTGTTCCTCCTGACTTCGGATGAAACCTTTTGCTCGCCCAAGCATCGATGACTTGTTTGTCTCCTCGGGCTCATAAACTTCAACCAAGAAATTGAGACTTTCGCTACACAATCTGAGGAAAAAGGCACGTAGAGTAAGACTTTGTTGTGAGGATCGATCGGATAACGAGTCTGGAGGCTTCGCCCAATCGAATCGATGGAGTTCTAGCTTGTCGGATTCGAATTGGATTAAGCTACAAACGAGGGTGGAGAGAGAGAGAGAGAGAGAGAGAGAGAGAGAGAGAGAGAGAGAGAGAGAGAGAGAGAGAGAGAGAGAGAGAGAGAGAGAGAGAGAGAGAGAGAGAGAAAGAGAGAGAGAGAGAGACCGAGAGAGAGAGAGCAAGAGAGAAAGGGGGGGGGGGGAGAGAGAGAGAGAGAGAGAGAGATACTCGAGGAGAGAGAAAAAGGGTAGAAGGGTTCCTCGGCAATTTCACCAACATCACTCAACGCAAGTTCCCTGAAAGATCCAACCCTCGCCATCTGGTTCGCTTCTCATTTCAAATACATTCGTGCGTTCTCGTGTGTCGTTGGCTTAAGCGCACGCATATACCATGAAAATGCACATTATAACGACCCGCAGAAATGCCGAGAGCGAGAGCACATACGGAGAGAATTGATCGAAGGATAATGCCTTTGCCAATGGGGTTCGAACACCCTGCGGCTGACGGTATCCCTCGGAATAAAACATATTCCAGCTGTCCGAAAAATTCCAAAAATAGATTGTACAAAGTAGTGTGCAAGGTAGATCCATTGCTCACGCTTCAGTCTATTTTTCTTAGGAAGCTTTCTCTGCAAAAGTGTTTCTTGCTCAATTTGAGCGTGTTCATAAAAGATGCTTCATAAGCTGGATAATACGATGAGAAAATAAACTACACGTTTCTACTTCGCAATATTCTTTATAAATTCTGTGTACACAAATGTTAATAGAAAAAACAAAACTATGTACAATCTCGAGGTGTTTACCGAATTTCGAGGAATTCAATTCTAATTATATTGTAAGGGGGGAAAACCCTTTACAATGTACAAAAAAATCGGTTTTTTTTCACTTTTTTCGAAAGTATAATATATTGAAAGTATACTGGAAAATCGAAATATCGAAATATGAATTATTTACGAAGTTATAACACATAGTCGTATAGAACATTATCATATTGAAACTTCAAACGCGATTACCTCGAAACGGCATTTTCAAGAACTGCTCATGTTATAGCTCAAAAAGTTATTGATCGATCTGGCGGAAATTTTGGGAGGTTTCGCACTATAACATCATCGGAAGGATATACCTAAAGTTTTAAGGTTATCGCGTAAATAAATTACGTTTTGTGGGGTAAAAATTGTCGAGAAAATGGTCAAAAATATGAAAATTTGATTAAAAAGCCTACTTAATTTTTAATTTTATACTTTTTCGTATTTTTATAGGTATCTCCTTCCTTTACACATGTCAATTATTGAAAAATATTTTCGATTTCTGTTTCAGATCAATAGAAAAAGATCAGACAAATAGAGCACTTTTCGATATCACGTAAAAGACGCCTGAAGGAAAAAACGCCGCCATTTTGTTTTGTTTAAAGATAATTTTTTTTTAATTATGCGATTATTTTATCACCTTTAAAAAAATTCATGAAAAAGGACGCATTTTCGGGCGTCTAAAGGGTTTGCCCCCCTTAATGAAACTCCATTCCGGTCTCCAATATACCATGGATAAAAATAAAACAATTCACATATATCGCTCGTTTGAAATAAGTCTTCGGAAAAAGATTATTTTATTGGATAGATATTGAAAGAAATCGAATATTGTATGTTTATTTTTAGAAAGAGAGAGAGAGAGAGAGGGAGAGGGAAAGAAAAATGCGACCGATGGCAAAACCCTTACAATACAATTGCGGCTATGGCAATTCAATGATATTATTGAATAAATTCTCAAGTGGGTCCGAATTGAAACCGAAACGTACTTGAAGAGAAAATGCATTTAATAATGGACCGTTCCAAAGTCACAGTTGCATTCAGCAACTGTATCTCAATTTTAATAAAAATTATGTATGCCAATAAAAAAAATCCCAGAAAATGGACAGAATGGTAGCGAGAAGTGCAAATGTTTTCTCTCACACGTCGTATGTTATAAGAAATTTTAAAACGCGGTAAAACCAAGCCATCTAGCTTAACTTAGTCCCAAACGTCCTCTCACACACTCCACTAATAGAAAAAAAAAATTAAGCTCTCTATCGCAAAAATATCCGGGGAGCTGCAGCATTACCAAGAACTTCGTACACAAATGTACATACATTCATCCAAGACTTCTTTTAAAAGTATATTCCGGTGTTTCGATATTATTCCGAGGATATCGAGATTATCGGGATAAAATTTTGAAAAAAGCACTAATCGCGAGACCAAAGTTCCTTCAATAACGATTTAAAAATACTGCAAATTTGTTCAAATGAAATAAAATTCATTCGGAAATTATTTACAAAGGGACGAATTACGACTTGTGTTTTTTCAACCAATATTTACAAAAAGTGACGAAACGGGGAAATGTCCAATTCACACATGCGCTAAATTATTTTTTGCCAATTACTCGATCGTTTTGAACGTGTGATGATAAATGTTGAAATTTCAAAAGGGACTGGGGACATAGCTCGGAATGGCAAAAAAATATGGGTCCTTTTTTTGCGGTGCGTTGCGCGTGTCTCTCCCCCACTGATATATAAAAATGAAATCTAAATCTGTAGGTTCGGCAGAGCGACGTGACATTTCAAAGGGTTATATGTGAGCACACGCACATCGCAAAGAGCAGCCCTATCGCTATAGATATGGGCAGAGAAACCAGGTATACGAGTGTAGGTGCAGACTTGTTCGCTACTGGACAAGATACCCGCGGTACTATTGGTTATCGGGCATCAACGTATATAACACATCGAAAAGCACGGGCAAACAGGTGGACAGCCGAGATTTCCATTATCGTGCATACACGTTGACCGTTTTTCGTTCGTTATCACTCCCGCTCTGAATTGTTGGAACCTGATTTTACTCGCTTTTCGTTGAGTTTTATTTTGATTTTTTTCATTTTTTTCAATTGAGAAAAAAATATGTACCACGAGACTAAAGCGATAAAGACTTTTATGAAAATTTGTTTGTAAGAGTATGAGATTCGAATTTTCAGAGTTTCACATTTTCACGGGGCGGATAAACGTCCGAAAAGCCCACACCTCCGAATAATTTAGAACTTCGTGTACTTATGTATTTTGACTCGCTGAATACGAATATGATAGCGAAAATACCCGCAAATTTTATTTTCAAGGTAAAAACTAAAAAAACGTTTTTTTTTTCATTTTTCTATTTTATTTTAATAAATGTTCATCGTAGAGGAAAATGTCTCCTACAAAAACTGTGAGCCATCAAAAGACCGATAATTTATGTTCTGTACAAGTTTTGCCTAAAATCATTATTTTCCAAGAAAAATGGGATAATACTCCAATAAGTATATTTTGCTAAACTGCATTAGTTTTGATATTATCTACTTACGCACTTTACTGCATATGGGCCCAAACAAACGCAAATAAAACAAACCCAAACAAACTCGGATATGTTTAATCGTGGGGTGTGTAGTTCATTGGGGGGGGGGGGGGGGCGCAGGGCACCTCGGATGGGTGCGTGGAATCGTGGGGTGCGTGGGACATTGGGGTGGGCGGAGGGCACCTCGGATGGGTGCGTGGAATCGTGGGATACTGTGGTATTTGTATTGTTTGATGTATTCGAAAAGGGTTCTGGCTTCTAACTGTTGCCAAACAATTGTAAAGAATTTTAAACAGCACCTTAACTATGCAAGTGTGATCTGCTGATGGATAATCGTTAGTTCTAGGTACTTTGTGAGTGGGATACTGTGGTATTTGTATTGTTTGATGTATTCGAAAAGAGTTCTGGCTTCTAACTGTTGCCAAACAATTGTAAACAATTTTAATCAGCACCTTAACTATGCAAGTGTGATCTGCTGATGGGTAGGTGTCAGTTCTAGGTAGTTTCTGGGTAGCATACTATGGTATTTGTATTGTTTGATGTATTTGAAAAGAGTTCTGGCTTCTGACTGTTACAAAATAATTGTAAACAATTTTTATCGGCGACTTAACTATTCAAGTGTGCTCTGCTGATGCATAGGTGTGAGGTTTAGGTGTCTTTTACGTGGTAAATTATAGTTCCAGTATTGTTTGATATATTTGAGAAGAGTTCTGGCTTTTAGCTATTTTTAAATAATAATTCACAATTTTTATCAGCACCTTGAATATGCAAGTGTGATCTGCTGATGGATAGGCGTTAGTTCTAGGTACATTATGGGTGGGATACTATGGTATTTGTATTGTTAGATGTATTCGAAAAGAGTTCTGGCTTCTAACTGTTGTCAAACAATTGTAAACTATTTTTATCAGCACTTTAACTATGCAAGTATGATCTGCTAATGGATATGCGTCAGGTCTAGATACTTACTGGGTGGGATACTGTGGTATTTGTATTGTTTGATGTGTTCGAAAATAGTTCTGGCTTCTAACTGTTGCCAAACAATTGTAAAGAAATTTATTCAGCACCTCAACTATGCAAGTGTGATCTGCTGATGGATAGGTGTCAGTTCTAGGTAGTTTCTGGGTAGCATACTATGGTATTTGTATTGTTTGATGTATTTGAAAAGAGTTCTGGCTTCTGACTGTTACCAAATAATTGTAAACAATTTTTATCGGCGACTTAACTATTCAAGTGCGCTCTGCTGATGCATAGGTGTGAGGTTTAGGTGTCTTTTACGTGGTAAATTATAGTTCCAGTATTGTTTGATATATTTGAGAAGAGTTCTGGCTTTTAGCTATTTTTAAATAATAATTCACAATTTTTATCAGCACCTTGACTATGCAAGTGTGATCTGCTGATGGATAGGCGTTAGTTCTAGGTACATTATGGGTGGGATACTATGGTATTTGTATTGTTAGATGTATTCGAAAAGAGTTCTGGCTTCTAACTGTTGTCAAACAATTGTAAACTATTTTTATCAGCACTTTAACTATGCAAGTATGATCTGCTAATGGATATGCGTCAGTTCTAGATACTTACTGGGTGGGATACTGTGGTATTTGTATTGTTTGATGTGTTCGAAAATAGTTCTGGCTTCTAACTGTTGCCAAACAATTGTAAAGAAATTTATTCAGCACCTCAACTATGCAAGTGTGATCTGCTGATGGATAGGTGTCAGTTCTAGGTAGTTTCTGGGTAGCATACTATGGTATTTGTATTGTTTGATGTATTTGAAAAGAGTTCTGGCTTCTAACTGTTACCAAATAATTGTAAACAATTTTTATCGGCGACTTAACTATTCAAGTGTGCTCTGCTGATGCATAGGTGTGAGGTTTAGGTGTCTTTTACGTGGTAAATTATAGTTCCAGTATTGTTTGATATATTTGAGAAGAGTTCTGGCTTTTAGCTATTTTTAAATAATAATTCACAATTTTTATCAGCACCTTGACTATGCAAGTGCGATCTGCTGATGGATAGGCGTTAGTTCTAGGTACATTATGGGTGGGATACTATGGTATTTGTATTGTTAGATGTATTCGAAAAGAGTTCTGGCTTCTAACTGTTGTCAAACAATTGTAAACTATTTCTATCAGCACTTTAACTATGCAAGTATGATCTGCTAATGGATATGCGTCAGTTCTAGGTACTTACTGGGTGGGATACTGTGGTATTTGTATTGTTTGATATGTTCGAAAAGAGTTCTGGCTTCTAACTGTTGCCAAACAATTGTAAAGAAATTTATTCAGCACCTCAACTATGCAAGTGTGATCTGCTGATGGATAGGTGTCAGTTCTAGGTAGTTTCTGGGTAGCATACTATGGTATTTGTATTGTTTGATGTATTTGAAAAGAGTTCTGGCTTCTGACTGTTACCAAATAATTGTAAACAATTTTTATCAGCGACTTAACTATTCAAGTGTGATCTGCTGATGCATAGGTGTGAGGTTTAGGTGTCTTTTACGTGGTAAATTATAGTTCCAGTATTGTTTGATATATTTAAGAAGAGTTCTGGCTTTTAGCTATTTTTAAATAATAATTCACAATTTTTATCAGCACCTTGACTATGCAAGTGTGATCTGCTGATGGATAGGCGTAAGTTCTAGGTACTTTATGGGTGGGATACTATGGTATTTGTATTGTTAGATGTATTCGAAAAGAGTTCTGGCTTCTAAATGTTGTCAAACAATTGTAAACTATTTTTATCAGCACTTTAACTATGCAAGTATGATCTGCTAATGGATATGCGTCAGTTCTAGGTACTTACTGGGTGGGATACTGTGGTATTTGTATTGTTTGATGTGTTCGAAAAGAGTTCTGGCTTCTAACTGTTGCCAAACAATTGTAAAGAAATTTATTCAGCACCTCAACTATGCAAGTGTGATCTGCTGATGGATAGGTGTCAGTTCTAGGTAGTTTCTGGGTAGCATACTATAGTATTTGTATTGTTTGATGTATTTGAAAAGAGTTCTGGCTTCTGACTGTTACCAAATAATTGTAAACAATCTTTATCAGCGACTTAACTATTCAAGTGTGATCTGCTGATGCATAGGTGTGAGGTTTAGGTGTCTTTTACGTGGTAAATTATAGTTCCAGTAATGTTTGATATATTTGAGAAGAGTTCTGGCTTTTAGCTATTTTTAAATAATAATTCACAATTTTTATCAGCACCTCAACTATGCAAGTGTGATCTGCTGATGGATAGGTGTCAGTTCTAGGTAGTTTCTGGGTAGCATACTATGGTATTTGTATTGTTTGATGTATTTGCAAAGAGTTCTGGCTTCTGACTGTTACCAAATAATTGTAAACAATTTTTAGCAGCACCTTAACTATTGAAGTGTGATCTGCTGATGCATAGGTGTGAGGTTTAGGTGTCTTTTACGTGATGAATTATAGTTCCAGTACTGTTTGATATATTTGGGAAGAGTTCTGACTTTTAGCTATTTTTAAATAATAATTCCCAATTTTAAACAGCACCTTAACTATGCAAGTGTGATCTGCTGATGGATAGGCGTTAGTTCTAGGTACTTTGTGGGCGTTACGTAATATTTGTAATATTATTATTGTAATATTTACGGCGAAAAAGATTATTTTTCGAAAATTTGTGGGCAAATTTGCGAGCATATTCACCAAATTGATTTTTCGATTGTAGTTTTGAAAGTTTAACAATAACAATCTGCCATTTTCGTTGATTAAAATATGTGTGACTGGAGCCTAAAAGATTTCTTTCCCCGATATTTGTATCGTAGAAACAGAGGAAAAAAATCCGAAAAATACCCTTAAGGTAGTAGTCTCGTCAAGGCGTTTCGGAAGTACACCCATAATTTCAATAGCCTTTTTTGCATGATTGTAATCATTATTTAGCATCGATAAAATAAAATTGTTACTACAACTACTGACACTTCAATTTTATTTGTTTGTTGTTTAATTTTATTTTATTATATCTACTGACAATTTCATTTTATTCTACTACTTTGGCTTATTAATAATTAGTTGAAGCTGCAAGTTGTCACTTTTTCAAATTTAATGCAGGGCCGTTACAGCGAAGAAATTCTTTTCACGAGTATTTTCGTCCAAAGCCTCTTCTTCAACCATTTTTCTTCAAGTACTATACAGCACTTGAAAAGATCTTTTAGGAATAATTCTTATCGAGAACAGATACTTGATCGTGATTTCTGCCACAAGGGAATTCAACTAGGCGACATTCCATAGTCGCACATACGGCCGTATTAATAAAAATTATTATAGAAAATAATCTCGATAAGTAATCACGGAAATACCGCCAGACAATATTTACTAATTTTCTGAGCTGGCAGGACCGGAAATCGATGATCTTTCGGTCTCAGCGTTGTTGAAAAATAGAGATAACAGCATTGATTCCACTTGTGGAGTCTTCGCAACAAGTGTACCTTCCCGACGCTTGTGAACTGTGTGACCCGAGACTGTCACCCTCGAGATTTCTCAGAGACTTTTCAACTTGATTAATCGAAGTTGGATTGCTGATGAAATCGTCATGCGAAAAATCATTTAAAAATTACATTCAGCCCCGAAAACGTTATTACAGCAAGTGACATCAGCAAAATATTGTCGATTGCTTCTTTCTTTACTTAATCCACTATAAATTCGTGAGATTGAATTCTAGACACGTTCATTACGCCAAATCAGTTCGACAGCCATTTATTCTCAAGCAATCGTTTTTGCTATACAGTCCAAACCGATTACAACGACGTTGAAGGGGCCCTGCAGTACCGACCTTATAATCGATTCGTCGTTGTAAGCAATGGCGTTATAAGCGATATCGACTGTATTTACTTCCTTTGGTACGGCAGAATTACTGTAAATGTCACACTAACGCGTTCGTCATGAAAAGAACTGTGCAGTATTGCATTCTGCTTCATTACATTTCAATAAGGTAAAGCAGAGTGGATTGCCATTTGACTTGTACGTGATTGACATACCGAGTACTCAAGCCGAAAGGCTTCAGCAGAAAATTCCATTTTTTTTTTGCCATACACAGGCTTTCGGTACTTTGGAGCTTTTTCCACTTAGAACCTCTTTCTCTCTTCTTCTCTTCCACGTGCGTAGCGGTAAGTGGAGGCTTTCCAAACGAACCATGACAGGACTATAACGCAGAAGCGAGCTTTCCCCCATCTTTCTTTTGCATTTTCAGCTTACTGTATTGCATTTTTACGAGGATGAAGAAAGCGACCGACAGAGGGGCGGGGCGAAGAGAGCGAGAGGGGAGTGAGGCATGGGGAGCAATAGAACCAGTCTCATTTTATTCACCATGTTCTGGAAAAAGGTAGCCATTTTTTTCAACCACCCGTGTGTCGAACTCGCTTTTTTTTTTCATCGGACTCACTTTTTCTTATAACTAACTAACTTCAGGGATATTCGTATATATGTTATATATATATATATATATATATAATGAGGTCGACTTTTGCATTGTTGGAATGCGATGAAAGTTAATATTTCTGTGTTCTTTTTATTTCATTTGACAGATTTCCCCAACGAACATCCGTCTACGATTTTTTGAAATATTTATTTAGCCATCTACGATATAAATCTATATAAAAAAAAAAGATCTTCGCCTGTAATAAAAATAAGGAAAATAAAATATAAAAAAAGGTTCCGTTGCGTTCCAACGATACAAACTCCAACAACATTATACAGGGCTACTGGTTATTGCTAGGGTTGTTGGATATGTTCATCGCTATCAAATAACCCAATAATGCTTTATGAAAAAATGAACCATTTTCACGTTATTATTATTTTTTAAATAAGGGGTAAGCAACTTAAAAAAAACTGTTGTATGGAATTAAACTTTTTCATCATTTGTAGTTAAAGGTCACAGTAAAAAAGAACTATCAAGAATAATATAAGAATAATATGCAAACATTTTTTAATCAGGGTTCCTGCAAAATTAATTATTTTCCTCATTTCCTTTGACGAAAATACCGATTTTATTTTTAAAAGTCACTGAGCTACTCAGCCTGTGGGTCGTCAAAAAAAAAAACAACACATTATTAGCTATCCAACGCATTAATGTCCATGTTTGATTCCAAACAACAATTTTTTTTACGTTAATTTTTAAAGTTGCCTACCTCTCACTTTAAAGAAAATAATAAAATTAATAATATCTCGAAAATTGTTCACTTTTGCAAAAAGCATCACTGGGTTTTTTAATAGCGTCATGTCCTACAACCCTTTCACGAGATTGTGACAAACAAGTAGTAGCTCTGTATATATTTATATGTACTCTTCTCTCATTTCCAAATTGACAAAACGAAACCGAAGATACCACAATTTCGTCGCCTTACTCGTGTAAATGTCAAAACAAAGCCAACATTTAGTTTCCATTAAAGCTTTTCTCACTCTAGCATTCAATATGATACTATTTTTTTTTTTTTTCGAATACTTCGGATTCTTTCTTTTTTCGTTTATTCAAACGTCTGATGATGGGACATACAACATTCAAAATCTTTTCTAGCGTTATTAGTTCGAAGAATTCTGAAGCCGGCATGCTTTGCTGCACCTGAGATTCGCCCTGAATGAGATCAACTTTGGACTATGCGTAAAGTGTTAAAATCCAGAGCTATAACTGTAATCTAAGCATGACTGAAGGACCAAGCTAACGTAGTCAAAAAGCGAGCATGTTGCCGATCAGTTTTATCAACAAGTTGGCGCGAATGATCGCCACAGGCAAAGTATCTTAAAAGGCGGCTTAAAATATCTTAAAATTCCTTTTCAACAAAGTTCTAACACTTTAAATGAAATATAACTCGTTATTTTCAAAATAGATTGCCCATAATGGTCATTCCACCTGACCATTCTCCAATATCGTCGCGAATTGTTTTTACGAGACACAACATCTCTAAAAGTGCATTATTTATCAACAATTGCAGCGTGAAAAAGGAGCGCGACATCCATTGTTCGTGAGCAATCAACGGACTGTTTCTTTTTTCTCGCATTCATACGACTACAACGGAGCTCCTTGATATGTACCGTAGTCCCTTATCATCCGTCACTTCTACATATGTATACGGGCACACTGTGAGCTACCCAGCAAACTTTTCGAACGTGTATGCTCGAGAGACTGAAAGCGATTGTTGCTTCACAGCGAGAATTCAAATTCCAATATTTTTTCACACACTCATCACTCGAGACACTTCGGGAAAACGGAAAAAAAAAAATCGAATCGCTACGACATTCACTCGGTACCGCACCAAAACGTAAAATCACTCTTTTTTTTCTCTCACTGTGCATAAAAGTATTGCACTTTCACTGTTCTTTTATCGAATTCGGCCGTCAAAAGACGCCCATTGGTTTTTCTTTTGCTTTCATTTGGTCTCGTTGTGAACTTCGTATCGCTGTATAAACGTTTAATTGAACAAGCAAAGAAGAAGCGACCAAAGTATCAAGCCGGAAGCTCGAAAGAGAGCGTTACCACGTGAATCATGAGCAAGTACTAAGCGTGCACTACACTCTTCTCCCATCAGGGTTGCGTCACGAGACAGCAACAGCTATGCTACACAACGAGGGGGGGGGGGTTACTATGTATAGGCTATATATATATATACAGGGCGATCGCTGTATTGTCGTGCTGAACTCGCGTAACAGCGCAAACTCTCGTCTAACTTTACGATGTGCTTTTTCGCGCACACGCATTCAGACCCTAAGAGTCTGTGGTCATCGAGGGCCGTGCAATATGTATGTCTATATACGTTTATACCGCGTGTATCAAAATAAGTAACGCGTTGTCGGTAAATTCGAGACGACTGGTAGTAAGAAAACTCAATCGGTTTTTTTTTTTTCTCGAACAATGTCGAAATTTCCCAATGGCGAATGGAAAAAAAAAACGAAGGTATTCTTTTCACAAACCTGAATATTTGGAGATCAACAGATTTTTGTACAATGAAGAATACATGCCAATATTGGCTCGGTGCGCAACACTAACGCCGCGTAGCGTTCGTATTTATTTTGGCTTTGTCAAAAGTTCTGGCATTGTGATTATGATATTCTGATAAATTATAAAAATTCGAATCGCGCCCTAATTGCATTTAATTTGTTTGCATTAAATCAATTTGTCTGGCCACAGACGGTAAGAAGTGTTTCATTTTAGTAAAGTGAAAAAAGTGAGTAAAACTTACTTAAAATGTATATTTTTGTTTACTTGTAATTTTGCTATAAGACGAGAAAAATGAAGCTATAAAATCGCTTTTATAAAAATTTGACAATTATATATATTGCTGCTGCACCAGTAATAAATGAAATTTTGGTTTTGGACTGAAATGAGCACAATCTTGAACACGGACTTCGAGAGTATAACTCACAATATTCATTTCTAACGTCAAATTCAATCTAAGGGAAAACTGATCTGATAAACACGTCAGGGACGTAGAAGACTTAAGAACGAAACGTGACCCAAGTTTAATCATTTAACCTCGTGTAATAAGGCAAATCTTATAATTCTTACTTTTTTCTTCTTACTGCAGCTATCCATTTATTGCGTTGTTCTAGCTTTCAATTTGCCGTAGGGTATCGATAAAAATTGCATTCACTATTTTTTCCGGTATTTCTGCATTTTTACTGCACAATAATCGTCGTGGCTTATTTTTAATAAAAATATATTTAAAATTTGATTGTAAAAATCTCGTACTACGCTCGTACAAATTTGACTGATAAATAGCCGAGTTTATCGCAATTTTTGTCCGCCTCCGGCGCTGCGTTCGATTTCATTACCCCCATCCTATCCTCTGCACGAAGACAATACTGGTAAAATTTCAAGCCAAGTTACCGAAGTTTTAACAAAAAATGAAGCTGACATGCTGGCCACATGTCTATCTAATAATTTACAACCCAAACAAACTCTAGATGTCTGATACGAACTGCTTTATGCGTGTGAAAAATTCTAAAAATTCCGTAACGATAATAAAAACAGGATCTCACTGAATGTTTCAATAAAATATTAATTATAAAATATTACAAAACTTGCTTACAATTGAATTACAAAAATATGCTATATTCTTATTCGAAGAGGACTTGAAATGAATTATCATATCTTTCTCATTCATGCGATCATGCATTATCGTACGAAGCTTAAAACTTTATTCTATTATTTTCCTATCAATGGGTCTTCCATTTTTACGATCACACAACTCACTCAGCCGACACATACACTCGTCCTTTCTCCATTTTTTTCACACAGGCACTCATACGCGTTCTCTATTCACAGGTTTCAACATTCACATAGACATGGATCGATGTGAATGTGGAAATACTATACAGATCAGAGAGTACATCAGAGTTGGACTTCCGGCTATCAATCATCTACTTTTGATAACCCCAGATATGCTTCGGGATAAGTATTGGGACTCGGGATACGCGAAATCAGTCATGCCAAATGGACGGATGTCCATTTCTCCTTCTCCCAAATCATTTCTTATCACTCGATTAATTTAAATGTTTTCCGTCGCTTGCCGATTTTGCAGTACGTTGAAAACTTCGTCGGACATTTGTTTTCTCGACCAGGTTTGACATCATGAATTTTGGAAATCGTGCAAGAGTTACACGTGCATAAAATTTCTTTTTTTTTTTTTACAAATCGATAAGTTATTACAATGCTATCATCACTATAGTAATGATGAAAGAGATATTAAATTGATCGGTAGTCTAAACTAATATTGGCTATCATTATTATTTTTATTACTATTTTTGTTATTATTATGCTTATCCATAATAATATTTTTATTGTCATTATTATTATTATAATTTTCGGTTCAGCACTTATGTTATCATGAAGTTTTTTTATCCTACGGTACAGTCATCCATCATTGGGAAAGTTCGTATTGTTGGCTGTTTTATTTATGAACGAGGCTATTCACAACGGTTCGAGATGAATAAAAGTTTGCTCTGCAACGCTGTACATGTATACATATATTTAGTTCTGTCAATATTACATTTGATGTGGACTTGTATAGTGCGTGGTAAAAGTGCGTGTACGGACCTCGACCTGTCCAAAGAAAACAAATCGATCGTGAGGCGATCCCTTACGGATACGTCGTGCACTCGGGAAGCCCATGACCGTAACCGAGAGTCCCGGTACCCCGATGTAAATACTCGGGCATAGGCCAAGATTAAAAATAACCCCGTCAAGGGTGGCCAAAGCATAATGCTCGTGCGTCTGATCAAAGTCGCCGAAGTTTCTACTGCAAAAACGAACGCACGATACTCGCGTGCGTCACTTTAATAATCGTAGAAAAAAAAAAATATGCCGCCACGTATATTTCCGTCGCGCCAGCATCCGATGCATTCCATTCGGATGAATTCCACTCAAAATGAGAAAAAGATATTGAAAAATATATTTAAAAAAAGAAAACACAAGGGCTGAAGAATAATTCATATTATTGAGCAGCGTTTTTTATTATTATTTGTTAAATTCTTTAACGAAAACCATCTCAGAAAATTGTGAATGTTTCATATTTCAACGACTGACTGAACACCAAGAACGGGAATATAAAAGTCCCGCAAGGAATATAAAAGATGCGGGCCTTCGGAATGAGTCATAATTAAAAATTCTAGCCAAAAATTGTATGAAACTTCAGCGACTTTATTCGAAATTCAAATAAGGCAAGAGGAAAAGAAAAAAATCGATAATACATTTCTGAGTAATATCGTCTGGTACGAATAAATTAGGAATGTTTAAAAAATATACGAGCTGTGTAAATTAAGTTAATGAGACTGATTTTTTTCAATTTTTTTTTATTCCTATAGAATTACAATTCAATATCGTCTCCCTCAAAATAACTTCCTTGAGAAGCCGCACAGCGCTGGATACGGTTCTTGCAATCCTCATAGTAGTACTGGAATTCGGATACTGAAATAGCCTTCAGCTGATCGGTTACAGCCGTTTGAATGTTTTCAAGTGTCCTAAAATGACGTCCCTTGAGGTGATTTTTCAAGCTCGAGAAGAGGAAGAAGTAACAAGGACTCAAGTCCGGCGAACAAGGAAGCTGAGGAGCCACGGGAATGTTTTTACTGGCCAAAAACTCGTTCATTGAAATTGCTGTGTGACAGCATTTCTTCTCATCCCCAATTAATTGATCAAACTCTGATGAACGGTTGTGTATGTCAAATTCAACTCTTCCCCGATAATTCTGACTGTTGACCAACGATCTAAACGCACAAGATTCGGGATTTTTACGACATTTTCATTGGTTCTTTGAGATGAAGGCCTTCCGCTGCGTGGTTCATTTTTAATCGACTCTCTTTCTTCTGAAGTTGCTGTAAACCACCGAAAAATCTAGGCCCTTGACAAAACACTATCTCCGTGGTTCTGCTGAAGTTTTGCAAAAGTTTCCATTACACTGTGCCCAAGTCTGAAGCAAAACCTGATAGCACACCATTGCTCGAAATTGATATGACTCATTTTTTTAGAACGCACTAGAAAATACTGTTTCACGAAGAAAAAAATCGCTACTCTAAGTCTCGCGTCCCAAGTGTTGCCAGATCGAGAGCTACGTTTCCAGTCTCATTACTTAATTTACACACCTCGTATTACCAATAAAACGAAGCAAGGTCTATTTATTTTGTTAGGCTTGAAATGGATCCGCATAAACTTACGAACGGGCCATGTAAAAAACAGCATTGAAAATTTATTAGATGAGATCATAATTTTGCATTGCCAACGAAATACGGACCTCTTGACAAACAAACTCTCGCAAGTGCGGTATGAGATACTGCGCCGAAGCTGAACATTCACTCTCGACTAGGGGATACAATTGTACCATCCAGATCCCTCGTACCAATCTCATGATCTACGTGCTCATAAATCGTCCATATAGAACTTTCATGAGATGCACACCCCAGTATGGGTTCTCCGACATTGTGCACCCATTGGGTACCTATGGACATTCGTATCCAACGAGACGAAGTGCGTTTCAACAAATTCTGTGCACGTGACGAAGTCAAATTCTTCGTTTTACGATATTTTTGCGTGCAAAAGCGCGATTCCCCTCGATCCACGCGTGTGGATACGAGCGAGAAAAAAACATGCGACAAATTGACTGGAAGGTGTGCCTAAAACTGGATAATTTTAAGTTCATTTTATCGTATTTTTTTTCGTGGATAAATTTACTTTTAATTTATTTTTAATTGATCTATTTATCTACTTTCATTTGATCTATCTTTAAAAAGAATATGAGCGACGTATTTTCATTTTTTAATGTTTTTTTTTCGTACGTAATGCCGTCCAAATTGAAATTGGGACAAGCACACTTCCAAATCCCGGTAGAGGCTTATCGAAAAAATCATTATAGGCCATGAGGAAAAAATGAGGTTGATAGTATATCCGATGGATTTTACGGATTTTTCTAAAGGCTCGTCAGCTTGAAAATAACTTACCAATAGCCAACCAACGTTGACGAGACTCATCCTATTAAAAAAAATGGGTAGCTTGATGGCACCAGGTGGGATTAATTTTAACCGCAATCAAAATGCGTGGTGAAAAAAAAAAATTCTTCGCGAGACTACTGCTCAAGCGGAGTCCGAGTGTATTTTCACTGCAAAAAAAAATCGCGTACAAAAGTGACGAGAAGTTCAATTGCTTGTTTGCAATATAGTTCTACATCGAATCGCAACGCTCGAGGGAAAATGGATAATTTCCCAAGGTATTTTTCCTAGCGAGAAAATACAACCGAATGACACATCGTCAAATGATGGAAAATTATATTTTATACACCGCACGTTTCAGCGTAAAAAGAATTATGCATAATTGATTGATCCCGGGAAGCTCAGAATTTCTTCGATATATTTTTCAGGGTTGCACAATTATGTGAATACTTTTTCAAAACAGGTGAGAAGTTGTGAAAAATCTTTGAATTATTGCTTACGAGCGGGAGAAAAAAAATAATCGAAATTATTCGAAATACACTTTTTAAAATTTCGTTGCATCAGCCTGTTCAAAATTTCTATTGATTGCTCGACATCATCCCAGTTTCCCTTAGAAGGAGATGAATGCGCAATATATGTCACGAAACCCGGAGCTTTCAGTGCCCAAAAGTTTCGGCAGACTCGGCGAAGACCATCATCTTGTGGGAAACTGGGACTACTCTACTACGTAATATCACGTCCTATTCTCGGGGCGAACATTTCAGGCTCAAGAGGTTGGGGCTCTATGGCTGTTGTTCACTTCGACAGCTCGTATCGCAACGATACGACGAAGGGGAGCATTTTCGCTTTCACGCATGGTCTCACCATATGCAGGGGATTTATCATACCCAATTTTTTTTCAACAATCACGCTCAATTTGCGAAAACTTTTCTCGTATATCATCCAAGTTAGTTCTTCAGATTCTCGTATACAATCGTTTACAGATGAATCAACATTTTTTTTTTTTTTTTGGCTCGATGTGCGGACAGGGTATAAAAAATGCTGACTATCAGTCGAGCATGATTTATCTTCTTATGCTTAATAAATTTTACTCCGTTCATTTATCAACCTCGTAAAATCAACTTTTCTTCTGATCCAATCTGAGCACAATCGATAAGACAATCGAACTCGAGATTAATCAACCATATTATTTTTCAGCGGACAATACTTATTTTTTTGTTCAATTCGTTTATACTTTTTTTTTGGAAGATTATTCATTAAAAAAGTATATACATGTTGCCTCCATGAAACAATAGCATGAAATAAATAAAAAAATTCATATAAGGTGTCCACGTGCTAAGCTGGAAACAGTAGATTGATTAAACACAAAATCTGTCTTACTGTTAATAGAAACCTTCTCTAGTATTGGACAATTCTGCAAGGTCGATGAAAATAAGTATCTGAATTTATGGCGAATTCCCCGCATGTTTTCCATCCCTGTCGTCCCTTAGGAAAAGCTCATTTTTTTTTCTCTCGCCGAGAAGTAAAACCACGAGGGACCGCGAAATGTTCAGGGTCGAAGCATTAGTGAAGAGAAGTGTATCCGGGTCCTCGAGATATCAGACGTAACGACAAACAGATAAAAGGGAAAAAGCAAAAGGGACAAGACGAAATGGAAAGTAGAAGCCCTCGTAATTGCCTTACAGAGTAGAGCATTGTTGCTGTCTCGATGGATCAATATTTTTTTCGGAATACTCAAGTTTTCCAGTGTTGCGGGAATTTAACGAAAGTTGTACCCGTTTTACAATTTTTTTTTCCCCCTAAATCCCATTGCTTTTTATGTGGAATTTCATTTCAACGTAAATTACATTCTAACATCACAGTGAATTTTTATAAATTTTGGGAAAATGTGGCATTGTAAACTTTCATTGAATGCGTTGAATGAAGCGAGAATTTTCGAATGGTCACTTTATGGAATGCCTTCCCTCCTCCTTTTCCTTTCATTGAAAAAAATTAACGACAGGTAACATCACATGACTATGTTCAAAAGCCTGCAAATGCAGATCAGAACGTGTGGATTTCTTCGTCACAATATTACGCATTGACAAAGCTTGTCTCGCGACGAAGCCTTATAGATAGGCTGTGTGAAATCCCATTTTGCATAATTATTCCCTGCTACGTTCTTTTCCATTCTAGTTTCTCGCAATATCTCGTTCGATTTTGAATCCGACAAAGTTTAATTTTCCCAATCTTTCAAGCGGTCTTTTTGGAGTTTAAAAAAAATTGTCTTCTTCCAACGGTTTCTAGGAAAAATTCGATTATCATCATCCTTTAACGACTCTTCATTAATTTCTGTCATTATTATTGAACAACGATCCCGCAACCTTGACTGCGAGAGCTAGCTGCTGCAAATTTGCGTCTTAGCTTACCTATTGGAAAATACTGTGAGCACAGTGCCTTTCGTTACCTCTCTCCGGATTCTTTTGCGTGTTTCGTCACTCCCGCGACTAGTTATCTCACGATTCGAGCGTGTTAATGGCGATGTAAAAATATGCTATCGCAAATGATATGCGCGTTGAAATGTAAGATCGAAGAATCGGATAAGTCACGCGCTGCTTTTGCACGGTAATGCTGAATAGAGTTGAGATATCCATATGTATTTTTCAAAAGTAACTCTAACATCGGCACTGACGTAGTTACTTAGCCGAAAAAAATTGTTTCACCGATTACGATCACGTGGCAGTCATTTTACCAATATTCGAGAAAAATAACCTATTATTTTGTATTTAATGCAAATTATTGGGATTTGAATTAATTATCGACGCAACTGCTGAATCGGTTATTCGAAAGGATGCATTAATTGGTTGCCCTTTCGTGGACCCGTAGTTTGATGCAATCATTATGCACTGTTGTTGGCACTATTTGCATGAGTGTACAAGAACAACGAATTACAAATCTGAAACGACTTTCATTGAATTTGCGACTATTGCTTGGATTCGATAAAAAAAAAATGTGCTGGTATATAATACACAATTAATATCCAAACAAATTTTGTTTTCCCACAATGGAGGACTGAAGTGGAAATGCTGCATTTGTTAATTCAAAAAATTGAAACAATTTTGTACACGGAGAGAATTAAATGTTAAAAATGACCGTGCAGTAACGGTAACCAGATGACAACCCTGAAACTTCGCTTATTATTACTGAGTAAAACACAGATTTTCACGAAAATAAAATAAAATTTCTTCTTCAGATAGAACATTTTACCAGATTTTCTAGTAAATTTTCATGTGTAACAAAATACGCAAAACTTAAATTTAACAAATATGTAATATCAGCGAAATTTTACTGTGCATTTTATTATTTTATGCCTTTCAAAAATGTCTATAAAAAAGTATCGTCTTTATAACAGTTATTTTAAGATTTATTATAAAATTTCATGAGTGTTATAGGAAAATGTATTGTGCTCTCGGTAAAAATTATCGTGCGCGCTACCCTTCTTGTATAGTAAAATTTTAGCTACGTATTTGAAATTTTCTGTAACGTGAGTTAAAAAAAACTTGTCGCATACGAATTATTATGCTTTTCTCACTTGTCACCACATTGAAATATATCACGGTAATTTTTACCGTGAAATTCACGACAAAAATTACTTTTTAATTCTCTCCGTGTACGTAAAAAATCGGGCATAATAAAGTAATTTTCGAACGAATGCAACGTTTACCAATTGACTTAGCCAGCATTTTTTATTGGGAGGAAGAGGGTAGGAGGGGCCTTACTGGTTTTGGCAGAACTGGTTTTGTTCACAATCGTCTTTTTTTTTTTTTTTTTAATAAAATTCACATCATATTCGACGAATACATAAAACACATGAAATATAAAACTTGCTTTAATATACGTTCATGTTAGCATTAATATCAAACTCTTGCAATAGCTTAAAAAATAATCAATTACTTTTTCAACATTATTTAATCCAGTTACCAGTCTTTAAACTTTATTTTCGGTAATAACTCAATTAAATAAGTCTTGGTTTTCTATTTTCTTCTGCAAACCGTCCCAACACTTTTTCAGCTAGAATTCTTTTTTAACAATGTCATTCTTCATGTTCAGCAATGACATATGAGAAAAATCGTTCCAGACTCGCTGTTTTTCTTAAATTTTCAGCATTTATTTCCTCATTTTTAAATTGAAGTATGTTTTACATGATAATTGCTTCAACTTTTAAGGCTAACGAAATCCCGTTCCGTTCTTTATATCCAATCTAAAAAACACATCAACTGCATGAGCTAACGGTAGATTCTCAAATCAGCATTTTAGATTTACAATTATATTAACTAATTGGTAGTGAATGTTGATCTTCCGGTATTCTTCCGGTAGTGTCGGCCGGCAAATCTAATTTGTTGCTTTTGCCCACTTAATTAACTTTGGCTTAATTGTCAAATTGAAATATCTATTCCATTTACATAATGAAAGAGCTACTTTTAATAGAAATTACGAAGTTTTATTAAATTTTTTCTTTATGCTTGCTTGGGTGAAATCTAAACAAAATTAATCGATTATTTGACTTCATTCATTATGGATTGATTTTTTTTCTAGGGCGGAGGTTACCAGGCTTCCTGAGGCGTGAAGCTGTGGTGGCTACACGCCAATGCTTTATCCCTTTGAAAAGAAATGAAAAACTAAATGTTTCAATAAAGTGTAATGTTGAACCCAAACAATACTTCACCGAGAAAGAATGAATTTCGTTACAACTCCAACGCAAATATTCAATCGATCCAAACGAAATGAAGCCCTTTAGCGAGAAGTAAAGTCGTTATCAAAATACAAAATGATACTGTGCAAGTACGTTGACCTGTGCGCAATACCGGAGACTATCCCATTCGCAATTGAATTACCCATCACCTCTCTGCAGAACTTGTCCGTCATTCAAATACTCTTTTATCTTTCCGTGTAATACAGTGTGTTTGACTTACGTAACCGGTCGCATACGACCTTGCGGAAGTTACACGAGGCAATGATCAGGTCTTACGCAGTCCATCCGGAAACTTACCTGTAACAAAGAATATTTTTTTCGTCATGAAACGGGCTTAGGATACTATACGATGAGGAATAAATGAAAAAAATTAACAAACAATTGATGTGGAAATTTTTTCGACGCGTTGCAGTAGCGTAATCTTATATTAAATATGGGCAACTTCGATTTGGTTTTTTTTTAAACAAATTTTTCTAAAATATTGTCTGAGACAGATATCCTTTCTTTCACATGGAAATAATGATGATTGAAAATGTAAGTTTAACAAATGATGATCATCATTGAAAAAATGACGATTGAAAAGGCAAAGACATCATAAGTTTTTTAGGCATCGTTTTGACAAAACGCAGCCAACATCTTTCAACAAAAAAGATAAGTCATTTTTCACGATTTTGCTTTTCATTAATAAATCCCTCGTAGATGAACTTACGGTTTTCTTTTCTTTTCAATTTTTCTAGTTCATGTTCAATGCAATGTTTTAAGGCGGGCTTTAGAGGCTTTAGATGCTTCAAAAAATCAATTTTTTTTTAATTTCATAAATCGTTAGCAAAATATCTTAAGAATATACCCTGAAAATTTCAAAACGATATTCGGATTCCTTCTAACGGTATGTATATAAATAATAAAGACTCTCCGCTCGACTCCCATGCGCGCTCAGTTGTGAAACTTTAAACGTGTTTTTCTCGAAACGACATTTTTTCAATTTGCGGGAATCATAACTCAAAAACTAATTGATGGATCATCTTGAAATTTGGAACACGTTTACATAATATAATTTATTAAAACATGAACCTAAAGTTGGAAAGATTAAATTGTTTAAAACATATTTATTATGGCAAAATGCCGCAAAAAATACTAAAAATCGATAATTTTTTTTCGCAATGCCTGCCCCGAAAGTGCGATTTTCGATTGGTGTTTAGCGTGCGGAAAGTGGCTTATTTCTCAACGATGCTTACTTTCCCGCACTAGTGCGGGAATGTGAGACTTTCCCGCACTAGTGCGGAAAAAAATCTATTTATAGCTCACTTTACCACATTGATTCGCGAAAAAACGGTTTTTTTTCACAGTTGATAGTTTTTTGTTCTACGATTTTGGACCGATTGAACAAACTTGAATGTAGCGAAATTCATGTCATATGAAACGTCAACTTATCACAGTCGTATTTTCTGACAAGGAAATGATCTGAACTGATGTGATATATTTGAATATAATTGTTATTGGTTTTGTTGAATCTCAAATCCCACTTTCGAGACAGTCATTGCAAAAAATAATGTATGGGACATGTGCGAAAAAAAACGAATTACATCGCGCGTAAGTTGCCGAATTCGCCTCGACTTATGGTGCATTTCTCACTCGTACTCGTGTGGTTACAGCACTCGCCTTCGGCTCGTGCTGCAAATCACACTCGTACTCGTGTGAAATGCACCATAAGCCTTCGGCTCATGCGGCAACTTCACGCGCGATGGAATTCGTTGTTTTCCGCACTTGTAGCATAAATTACTATTTCCAAACACGTTTCAAAATTCAATCCTCGATTTTTTTTTTTCAAAATTTAGGTTCTTATTCTTAAAAAACATCTCAAAACGTGTGACACATGGCCTTAAGGCCATGTGTCACACGTCCAGTCGGTAAAAATCCTACTGCCAAGTTTTCTCCTAGACGGAACATATTTCGGGCAAAAGAAGAGAAAGCCGTTGTTCGTCGTTCAACAGAGCGGAACGTGTTTCTTTTCTTTTTTCCCAAAAATCAACCGTTTCAGAAATCATTGGGAATCTGCAAATCAGCTATCTCTCTCGCACTCATGGCCGCTCGGTCGGTGTGACACTTGGCCTTAAGAGATGACCACCGAGCGAACAAAAGGTTTCAAGACGAAGTAAAAAAATTTAACTCGTCGGATTTGCTACATCGTATCGGTAAAAACCACAGCAGACTTTTCGACTAAAGGTATCTAAAATAAAGCGACAAAGCGAATATTCCCGCATACGGTAAGGTGGAGGCAGTCGGGTAAGGAAGAATTCTATTGCACCTTCGCCGCTCGCGTAAATTTCTTCCACGTCAGATGTCGTTAATGCAGAATCGATATTCACTCATGTTTACCGAGATGTTACCCTACGATTTCGCAATGTTGCCACTAGAGAAATTCAGAAATTGCGATTAATAAGTACTATACATTTATTTGCAATACATTATATTGCATCCAATGATTTATTATGTGGCTTATAACGAATTGTATTCAGTTCTGAATAGAACATATATATGTGTACATATAAAGGGTGTCTCAAAAGTACCTGACATTTAAATTTATTAATAAAACGTATTATTTATTTGAAACGTACGAACATTTTTATTTTAATGTAAGGTACAAACATGGAGGTTATGTGTAAAACACAATATCCTATAAATGGCCGCCTCGTCCCTGTTTGCCAAACGTTCACTCTTTTGACGAAATTTTCAATAACATTTTGGCATAATTGCGGACTAATTTCATTAATGGTGCGTCCAATTGCTTCCTTGAGCTCCGGAATGATATGTAGATCATTGGCATACACTTTTCCTTTCAGAAAACCCCAAAGAAAGAAGTCCAATGGCGTCAAATCGCACGATCTTGGTGGCCAATTCACATCGCCGCGGCGCGGGATAACACGACCATGAAAACTTCGTCTGCAATAACTGCATTGTATCACATGGCATTTTCACAATTTCTATACGTTGCTCGATCGTGTAATTAAAATTAAAAAAATTAATTAAAAAAATGACGCGCAATTTAAAATTTTGATTTCACTGATTTTCAATTTAAAGTCTAATCAAGTTTTCCCTTTATAATTACGCGAAGACAATTTTCTACTTTCCGTCTTAAAATTTCTTTGTCATCCTATTTTGTTTCCACCCTCACAAACATTTGCCAATCATTGTATTAAGTTTGAGATTTTGGCAGTTTTCTTGTTTGAAAGAAAGGAAACTTGCTGGAGTAGTTTTTTATTGTCCATTTTTCTTTTCACGTAATGTTTGGACTATTTGCGACCAAACCTTCCAGTGGTTTCATTTTTCTGTTTATACTCTTTTAGATTGAGTGCAAAATGTTGTTTTCACATGAAATTGTAAAAAATTCCACACAGAACGTACCTACTAGTGCATGTTAATTGAGAAATCGATTGATCAACACACTTTACTTGACTATTTTACGTTTCAAGATTACTTGGCGCTCGCCAAAGCGGACATCATGACTTTTGCCTTAAATCCAGAGAGACTGACCATTGGCCCCATATTTTGAACTCACACCAATAAATGATTGTTCATAGAATTGCCAGAGCACTAAGCAAATAATTGTTTGAAAAAAAAAACCTAAAGATATGTTTTAATGTAAGCATCTTCTAACAGACCATCATTTTGTTCTTTCAAATGTAAAGTACAACCTCTGCACACTAGTCCCAATGGAGAGTAGACTTCACCTCAACTTGCACACATAATATTTGTATACACAAAGGTTTTGTCATTTTATAATTCGAAGATATTTTCCAGCGTTCAAAGATTTCATACACGCAGTTACAGAAGTGTTTATGTATTTTTTTCGTCTCGTTATGTGTCAACCGTAGAAAAGAATCAGCCGAGTGTTTCGCAATTGAGTTGTACTAAAGGCTCGAGTCATAAGTAATGACAATTAAGGTAGGAGAAACGGTGCTCGCGAGATATTACGAATGCTCTGTAAATTCGGTTGAAATGCAAGGGACAAGAATCTTGGATACTCTAGAATGAGGACGCGCACTCGCCAAGGGTGTCTAGTCGTTGGTGCAACGAGCGAAACGAAGCCGAGCAAGGAAGAGAACGTGAGATTTCTTAATCTCTGGAAAATGGGTACGTGGAGGAAGAGAGGTCGAGAAGGGACGTGGATAGGAGTGCAGGATGAAGAGATCTCTCGAGTCGGGGAATTCACCCTCTCGAAACAATGGACCATCAACCGTTTGCCGGAGTACCCTATGCTGTATAGGGCCGTATACGTCTCATCAGGCATTTCGTACGACTGAGCTTCATCGAAAAGACTTGCGATGGAAAATTATTACTTTTTTAAATTACATCCCTTAAAATAAGAAATCAAATTTTCTATTTTTTTCAAACTCTATCGAGTCTTTAAAAAGCTCCGGCCAAGAACTAGGTACGATGGAAAAAAAGATTTCGAGGCCACGGTCATTGTTATATAGAAAAAAAGAATTTAAGTAATTGTACAAAATTCAGTAAAAAGACAAACATCTCTCAATGACAAGAGTGTATTGAATACACGTACGGAGACAAATTGCATATAAATTGCACTTTGATTAAATCTTTCTTTGATGACAAAGATAAAAGATGTTAGATAATTAGATAAAGATAAAAAATAAAATGAATTTTTTTATGTCACGTAATAATCACATTAACTAATATTAATTTAATTAGTTTTAACTATTTTGCATTCATCAGAAAGTGACAGCTCTTAAGGATGGCCTTGCCCACGCCATTGCGGTTTTTACAAAGTTTTCCTGTATCGATAAGAATAACGTCAACTACAAATACATATACGGCTAAGCCAAATATAACAATAAACCAGAGCCCTCTCACGTTCCGGTATTTATTTCTAGGATATTATAGAGGATTTTGTAAAAGTGATAGAAGAAAAAAACATTTGGATCAGCAAAACGTAACAATAGAAAGCAAGACCCGCCGGCCAATCAATAATTTATTGAATAAAGAATATTTTGCCAGAAAACTTCATAATCTTATATAACTCTGCTTAATCGTAAGGCAATTGTTGGCCAGCGTTTTTGTTACGAAGTCAAACAATTATATATCCAGTCGTAGATTTTATATTGCTAATATACGTGAGAGTACCTTCAACACGAAATTCGGACAAAATCATACCATGAAAATTGATAATTGCTGCCAGTCTCACAAATAATAACTGACGTTTTGTCAGATCTTTTGTTTTGGTACTGATGATTATGGCCAAGAATTCACGAGTCCTCGGAGAAAAGATTTGCTCGTCCCGTGGTACAGATATTCACAGGACCGCACCTGAAAAAGCTTGCCCGGAGAGCGGAGCATTTGAGGGCATCTATGACGTCAGAACTTGGGGGCGGAGGTTCCAGTTACGTCACCGGCCCAGGCAGCAGCCTTCGCGCCGCAACATCGATCAGTCACGAGCCGATAGCAGAGGAAATATGCTTAATAGCGTAGTCACTCGTGTCACAGTACCCTAAATTAAATTTACTATCGTCTCATGCAATTTAATTCTTTTTTGTCCTCTCTATGTGCGTTCTAGCCCCTCCCCCTCCTCCCATACCCCTTTCCTGTCTATATAGGGGATACTCCCTTGCCATCCTATAACCCGGGAAGCCATCGACCCTGTACCTATCTAGAACTTTGAAACTTCGGAAAGTGCCACCATTGCTATCTTTTCAACTCGGGATATTAATAATGATTATTGTATCAATGAATGCATGATTGCCATGCTCAATCTATTTCGTACGAGATTCTAAACTACGCGGAAAGAAAAATAGGTATTGATCAAGCTTGTATATCAAAGCTTATATTCGTTCGAGGTCTAATTGATTCTATTCACGAGAATTTCAGTGCCACGAGTTAGTAGAATGAAGTATATCACTTGTTAAGCCATAGGAGATTCGGCGATATAGAATTACCATAAGGGCGTTGGTCTCTGAAGATGAAGGACTCGAGGCAAACCACGTTCGTCACTTTACAAATGTTTATGGGGGAGGGTTCTTCATTGATAGTATGAAAAAGCTCGGTGGAAAATGAAAACGGTAGAATTGCGCGTGCAGAAGAATATTCATTGGTAGACACTGTTGCTTGAAAACGTTTTGTCTAGAACTATTGAATACACATCAATAGAATGACAATTTTTTTACATACATTTTTTGCTATGTTTTAGATAATCACTCTGGGCCCTTTGAAATAGTGCCATCGAAGTTTAGCTGATAACAAGTAAAGAAGTAGCAAGTGTCTGCTTCTGATAGAAGGACTGATATTGAATAGTATTAGTCATGGATAATTACTGAACGTACACGAGTTTTCGTTGTTTGCAGACATGTCGTATTGTTCGCGTTAGGCAAGAATAATCCGCAATTAGGACCCTACCACAAATGCTCTTAGTACACTGAGAATTATGTTTGACCAACCTTGTTATTGTTGAAATTCGGAAAAAAGTTTGGAAAGAGGACTGCGAGTGTATAATTAGTATGATCTTGGGTATTCGCAGCAATTATTCGGTGTTGAATGACAACTACCGCAAATGAAAACTAGGAATAGTTACGATCAAGTTCAACAATACTAATGATAAATGAAATCCAATAGGTCCTATAATTAACTTCAGTAGGTCGACGGTTCATTTTTTTTTTTATTTCCACAGGTCAGACATTTCTTAGCGAGAAAATAACGGGTTTTGTGTACTAGAAGGGTATTATCATTGAATCTTTGATCTCATCAGTCTCTTGGGCGAGGTTAATAGATTAGCGATTTTAAACGAGCGTCAATATCTCCCGAGAATTGTATACCCTATATATCATTAAAACTTGAAGATAGGAAACCACCGCTGCTAAAACCTCGATGAAAGAAAGGAAGGGGAATGGAAGAGCGGTGGATGGAAACAGAGGACAGGAAGGATGGAGGAAGAACTTTGAATGTCAAAGTTCATATACGTGTAATCGCTGATTCCATTGTGCACGGTACTAAAAGGGGTATCCCATGTTAGGTTTGCGTAGCCGTGAATCGAGCCCCAAGCAAACAGAGAAAGGAAGAGATCGGTATATAGCGAGTTCTGATAGCGTTGAAGCAAGAGGACTTAGAGCTTCCGGTTCTGCTTCGGTTTTAGGGCTAGAGCTCGTATTAAACCACCTTTGTTAGATGGATCACACCCGATCCTCGATAGTACATGGTTAAAGTGTTCCGCGGTCTCGTCCTCACTGACACGACCACTACTGTTACACTTCACATTTGCGAGTAATTTGAGCGCAGTTAGCTGACGTTATACCACGAAACCGGAGTTTTGTCATCTCAGGATTCATAAATACCTAAAACCTTTTAGAAAATAATATCTCGTAATTATGAATTTTCAACTGCGACCGTACAAAACGCTTTTTAATCTATTACCGGAGAAACCAAAACTATTTCCATTTTCTACGCAGCACCTTTCACACCGATTTTTTGACGTTTTGAAACGACTCTAGTCACGCAAATATATATATTGTAAAACCATTCGACAAGCTTTTCGTATCTGCATAATGGATGCATGCGTCTCATTACCATTTTATCAATATGGAATACAACTTAGTCAGTCCGTAACAAATACTACAATCAATTGGTCTCCTACGTATTTGAGTTTTGTTGATCTGGATGCGTTTTGGGATTTAGAGTTTTAGATTAATTCTACGCGAGAGAAAAGTTTTTACTTTGTCTACAGAACTATATGGCTTCGCAATATAGTTCTGTAGACAACATTGTATGATTTATAGTCTTTGGCAAGCTTATTCGTGTTTTGGGCACTCGATATTCTTCAACAACCCACATATAGTTTACCGTGTGAGAAGCTAATCCTTTCTTACTACACCTCTAGGCCCGTTAAGGAGCATATTAACCGAATTTCATTGAGATAAAAACAAGGCTTTCGCACTTTCCCATACAAACTTTGACACCTCATTGCACCCCTAATTAGGGGTTATTTAAAAACACCCTAAAAGATGCGTTTTGTTATTTGTTTTAAAGAATGTTTATACCAAGTTTACAGTTGATACACGCAAGAAATACAATTTTCCAAACAAACTTTGACACCACCTTTCATCTCCAGAGGAGTTGTTTTTCGACAAATCCTTTCTTCGAGCACCTCTACACCTTTTAAGGAACATATCTTCCAAACTTCCTGTTTCTATCTTCAGTGGTGTAGGCTGTGTGTTGTCTATATGCCAGTCAGTCACTCAGTCAGCCATCAAACTGTTAGCATAATATTGGCAAATTCGTCCTTCTTTCTGGCGAAAGAAGAAGAAAATTCCACTTGGAAATAGGGCAAGAAAATAACATTTTAATTGGTTGTCTCGTGCATATCCTTAATTAAATATATATTTAATTGAATATTTAAATACAGTCGAAAACGGTTATAACGACATTGCTTACAACGACGAATCGGTTATAACGTCGGTACTGCGTAGTACCTTCAATGTCGTTATAACCGGTTTTGACTATATATTTAATTAAAGAAGTTTGGATAAGCACACCGAAGGTTTTAAATGTAAATCAATGTGACCCAGTTTTACCATTCGGTGTATAGCGATATCTACTACCCGAAACTGTGACGTTCCCGGTTCACCTGACGGAGTTGAATACCCTTCAGCACTGACGTACTTACTGGTCGTGTGCGTTGATTCGGTACATGTTGAGTGTTTATATATTTAGCATGAGCGCCGTAAAGGTGGAGAAAAAAGTAAACTCGCTCACGAAATGCATAAAGACAAGGCGTCCTATCACGAAATGAATATTAAATGCGCATAAAAACGAATACAACCATTTTTCGAGATTAACCACAGCCATTCGTTTAGGTGTTGTTGATTGATGATTCAATTAAATGTAAGTTTTCAAGGTGGTAAATAAATACCTTAATATTTCGTTTTAATCGGATCTAGAATTGATTTAATGCGAATACGATTGCACTATCTCGTGTAAATGAAATTTTATCGTGATCATATTTTCCTATTTTGTTTTTTCTATATAAATCCTATGCCCACGGATGTAGCGATGTCTTTATGTGGGCAATTGTAGAAAAAAAAGAAAAATTAATCATTTATCAAAAGTGCTAATGGATAAGAATAAATTTAAAAAAAAAATATAGAAGACGTGTAGTGCATAATTATTCACGTTTGCGTGAGAACTTGACAGCAAAAAGATATCAGATATCCAACATTGAATCATGGTGACGCAGTTCACTATGCAGAATCGACATTAGGAAGAACTTTTGACAATATTTGTTGGAAATCGTGGAACGATTTGTTTATTGGCTTACGCGAATGGAGAAAACGTAGCGTTTTTATACAGACCAATGAGAGGGGCAAAATATGGAGTAGTATTTAAAAACTCGCGAGACTTTGTGATGGAAATGAAACTTAAGGACACAAGGTCTATGTATAGACCAGCTCCGATGAACCGGGTCATCTATTCATCGAAATTGAATACTCTTTACACAAAAAGTAATATCTCAACTGTAAGGGGGCGAAAATGTATATTTTTTCTAGGTCAAAACTACAACACTTGTTCAAAATGCAGCCGTAGCTTTTAATACCAGTTGACCTGGAAAAATTTGACGAAAGTTTTGTTACGCTTTCACCTTTTAACTCGTCTATACCGCACATTTCGTATTCCCTTAAATACCAAATTGAAATGTAACCCTTAAATTTCGTCATATGAATATTCGACCTTATTTGTCGATTGGGCTTTTCATGCTAATAGTTATCAAATGTTGGTGCGTAAAAGAAGCAGATTACAAGTATCAGCGTTGTCACCATTTTCTTTTTCAACGCTCAAGGCACTATCAGAAAATGGAAGCAGGGGAAACAATTGATTTTCTTTTAGGTGCAGAGAGTACGAAAAAGAAGGAGAGTGACAGAGAGGGGAAAGAGAGAGAGAGAGAGAGAGAGAGAGAGAGAGAGAGAGAGAGAGAGAGAGAGAGAGAAACTACGATAATCTAAGCACCCAAGGAGCTTGAGTAAAATTCTTGAGCCCTGGGTACAAAGTGTCTGGCCTTTCGTGTACGAAAGCAGCCCCCTTCGTATTACACGGAACTACCTTGTTACCCCCAGGATCACAAACGTGTTTGTAGGAATTGCGCGTGAACACGCGAGTGCTTCGTAGTGAGTACGTTGCAAGCCGATCCTCTGTACCGTATAAATCAACGAAAAGGTCAAGTTCCTCTGCAATGAGATTATTTACCAAGCTTTACAAAAGTGTTGACTTATTCTTTGATTGGCAAAGATTATCTATACAAAAGGTGGGATAAAGTCATTTTGCCTCCTATAGTTGAATAGAGGTCTAAGTTATTATAACGTCACTAAGAATTAAATACGAAAAATGCAGCAGCGAATTTAAAAGGCTGTGCGTCCTAATAAATTGTTTCATGCAACCGACTATTAATACTGTTAAAATTCACATTAATACTTGTTTCCTGTCATGCATCCTGGCCAGACGGCGAGAATACAGCAGTGCATAATTTCTCGTTGTTGTTTAATATATTCCAGTGTATCAGAGTATTTTAACAACATTCAGCTTTTTCGCGTATACCTTTGCCATTAAAGATCTCGAAATGTTCGCACGTAGGAATACAGAAAATAAACAAGGGATACGGAGGTCAAGCAAACGTACAGAAACGTAATTTTAGTCTCTGTGAGACGTTAATCACAGTAATAACGTGGAGAGAAATTTTTTTTTTCATTCAAAATTCAAATTTGTTCGCATGCAACTTTGTACATGCGAAGAAATTTATGATTTGAGAGGTCTACGTCACTAAAGTTCAACTCTATCCCTACCTGGTAGCTTCTCAACGGTTCCACGGTCAAAACATACGTTCATTTTCCTATCTCCGTTTGTAATATTCATGATCGATACGTATACCAAAAGTAGCGAGAATAACAAAACGCTTGAGGTTTTTTAATTTTTCATAATTGCTAAGGATTTGACAATAATAAATTCATTCTCAATAAGCGGTTGGATTATTATTTAAGTAAATTTTAACGTTATTTATAAAATTAATAATATTCATACGACAATTGAAAATATCCATACACATATTACATATGTTACTTAGAAAACAGCGTAGATAAACCTTAGGGAGAACTTTACTATGAGATTAAAGTTTGCATCGTAGAAGAGCAATGAAAAAGATTTTAATCAATTTCTAAAACTTATCTTCACAGTTTTAGGCTATGAAAATCAGTCAAACAATCTTCGGGATGCTTATTTAGAATCGAAATATGCGAAAAAAACAAAGTTTTATGTTATCTAAATTATAATAATAGAAATAACGAAATACCAATAGAAAAAAAAGAATGTTCCTTGCATTCCAAAGATGCAAACATCAATACTAGGGTTTACTTCGGTAGAAAAATGGTATCTAAAGGGGTTAGGCTACTGTGAATATTTCAAAAACCCGTTCGTCGCTTAAGGTAACTCAAATTGAAAAGGAAGGTCCAAGATATGGTGCAGGAATCCCAGATTGAAGGTAAGCTTATGATTAGAACGATAAAACTGCTAGTCAAACTTTAAATGCATTTTTGTCGAAAGTATGTTTGTCAAAATCGTTCACACGATTTCTCGACATCTAATCGACGGATTGATGTAAAACTTGGCTCACTTATTCACTGTGATAGTAGCTTAGTCGTGGAAGACGTTTTTCTGCTTAACTTTTTTTAAATTAATTTCTAACAATAATTATGTCATCTCCTCGAAAAATCGAAAAAAAATCAATTATTTTTTCAATGATTAAAACATGATTACAAAAAACGCTCGGTCAAGTCTTAGCCAATATTATATATTTTAAGAAAAAATTGTTTTTTTTTTGTTTCAGATCAGCCTTGTGGCCAAAATCAAGTACACTATTGAGCCCCTCCCGTTTAAAGGTCCTTTAGGGGATTGTTTATAACTTCTTTAATTATTAATATTTTATCACTAAATGTGGTCCATAACTCTTTTCATGTACATGCAAATAAATGTCCAAACGATTTTTCAATCATCTTACCTTCAAAATTCCAACTTATCTTCAACCTTTTAATAAATTTACCTTCAAATTGAATTTTTATAATAACCCTGATTTTCAGGTTGTTACATTAGCTTAGCCCCTTAAACCGTAAAGATTGACAACAGCCTGTCTTATCTCGAAATCTGTTTCCAGAAGTTCAAGTAAAAAATAAAATGCATTTTAAATAAAATTGAGCTTCTTTCAATGGAAAACAACCAAAGTTTATCGGACGAAGCAGAACCGGGTCGTTCAAACCTTGTGCATGAACAGAAACTTTTTACATAATTTCCATCAGTCTTTCTCGAGTTTTATGTCAAAGACAATTTTTTTCCTATTCGCATAAGCCTTCTTTCAAAGCGTTCGTATTACGTATAAGTGTTCGTTGTAATAGGAGAATTTATTTACGAAGAATGAAATTATCATCGATACCATGACTAAAACCTAAGCACCCCTATTGGAATAAAATAATGATTTTTTTCTGGCGTAAAGAAATAGGAGAAAAAAACTGACCAGCTCGAAGGATGCACACGTGGTCCGCATGGGCAACATCCGCTACTCGAGCGTTTTCGCCGGCGTGCACACCAGTCCTGACCCATTGTCGAATCCTTTTTATCTCTATCGATGGGAAAAAAAAACTTTCACACGTAGCCCCAATCTCAAGGCCTTTTCCTCATAATCGCTTAATCGTCGATCGGCAGTGATTGATTCTGTTAATTTCCTTCAATATTGTTATTCATTAAATGTAACTCCTTTAACAGATTATCGTTGATCGATATCCACGAACACTCTAGCCAACCCTTAACTTAGTTACGCTGCATTTTCCGTTTCTGACGTAGCTACGTATTTCTTTAACAATCCATTTCCGAAACTTTATTAGATTTTCACGAGTATTGCCGATTATGTATTCAGTATCCCGCGAGACCGGTTTTCCGTGTCCTCGGACGGGAGAATAAAAAAAATATATTGTAACATAGTTTATCGTGTCTAATCTACGGCAAGCTGAGCAAAACTTTAATCGTTAAAACTTTAGGCAATTGTGGCTGCATGCGAGTGTAATCAGTGGACTTCGCGGTAGTCCCATCTGATGCTCGTTTGGACCGCGTTGATGCATTTCATTCACGATCATTTGACACTTTTGTTTTCTCAATTTCTCATCGTTCGACGTAACATTTTATTGTTTTTTTTTCAACGAACACATCGGCACATCGCACATCCTTGAACAATGTATAGCTCATCATTGCACTAGTGTCACGAGGTTTGATTCACTGAAATGTATGTGTACTCAACGTCGAATCGTTACTACCGTGATTATTGCTGCGTTACGGACATTTGACAATTAAGCCTTGCGTTACGAGTCCATTACTATTTTTGGAACAAAGTCTTCATCAGACGTCATTAGATGGGAGAAAAGTGATTTTCAAACGTGGCCGGCTTCGTATAAACGCCTGTCACAAGCAATTTTTCATGATCGTTTGCATGGAACGATCACAGTGTCTGTCCTTTCGATGCGTAGATTTACACATTCACAATCGACGTGTTTATCACGATTCATTGGAATGCTTGTTCTTGGCGCGATTTCGATAATAAACGAAGGAACCCTTGCAACGAGCTCGAATCGATTCAACCGCGTCAATGTACATCATCGACGTCATCACTCGAACACATGGACACCGCGTTTCTTTTTTCTCCCTGAACGAACCCGCGGATTTTACGAATTACGAAAATTTCACAACGAAACAGCGATGATGGCAGAAGCGGAGTAACGGAGAGATGACGATGATGGTCTGCCGGAGGTTTTCTGTGTTCCTGAAGGTGGCAGTGGTAGTACGGGTGGTGGTGGTGGTGGAGTCGTGCGACGCGCCCGTCCCAACACTTCTACGCTCAAGAGCACAGCAAAAGAGAGAGAAAGAGAGAGAGAGGGGGGTGGCAGGGAGGAAGCGAGAGTGGAAAGTCAGCCGTCAGCCCCCGGAAGTCCTGAAGATCAAGCGGAGGGCGAGGAATGGCGGCTCCACGGCGTAAATAAGGAAGACAAAAATTTAGGGTGGCTAGATGATTCGCTGAAATGAGCTGTGATCGGCCAGTTCTTGAAGGAAAGCATCCACAGGCCAGATATGATATTAATCCTTCATAAATCCTTCATCGTAAAAATTAAAAAATAGTTGGCTTTATGGTAGGTTTTAATAAATGAAAAAATTAATCAAAGGGCTAATTATAAAGCAATAAAGGGAGTGCCACAGACATTGTGTCGTAACATTCTTTTACGATGTATGAAATGATTGGAATACTACTTTGCCAAAAAAAATTAGTCATAACCATAAACTTACCTACTAGATTTACAGCACAAACGCGTAGGTTTGCTCGTTTATTAAATTTTTTCTCTCTCGATTTTCTCAAACTTTATGCACCCTTAAATCTTGAAATCTCACAAGTGAACTTTGAACAAATTTGAATCCAACCAGCACAATCTAGTTTGCATGAATTGCACTCAAAACCATCGACCGTTTCGTAGAACGGTGTGGTATTGATTTAAAAAAGGATTATGGATGTAGTCTGGTGTTTGGGCTTTGAAAAATCGATTTCGACTGAAAACGATACCTTTGAAGAAACGGAAGGTTTACTCTATGGCACCAGGCATAGCTGATTAGTGTAATTATAATTTTTTTTATAAAAAATCTGGAATCAAAACTTTAAACGCATTTTTCTCGAAACATTTTTTAAAGCGGCGCGGGTGATTAAAAAAATTCTATCCAACCGATTGTTTTCATTTTAGCACATTTTATTCTACACAACAATGGCTCCGCCCGGTACTAAAATCACTTAATTATAGTAATAATTTCTTTTTTTTTTCACCGATTTTTAACGAAAAAAATCACGATTTGAATTTTTTTTTTTTACAAGTCCGCCATTTTGTTATTTATTAATAAAAATGTTTATATCTAGAAAGGGACGGAGCCACAAACATACCGAACAATAATCAAAAAAAAAAATTTTATTCCACATTACTCTAAGTGCTGTAATTATCCGCGCCACCCACGTACCTCCATTTGAAGGTGTCTACTTCAATTTGAAAAACAATCATAGAATTTTGTAAAATTAACTAACAACATTTTTTTTGAATAGTCTACGATACCAATGAAAACAAGAAAAAAAAATTTAAATGATTGTATTTTATTTTGTTATAAAAAAAAATTCTGAAACAAGCTTGCGAAACAGGCCTGAACACCAGACTACATCCTTAAGGCCTTAGGCCTCTCTAGAGGCCAAAAAAAGGGGCATGTTTAGTAATTTTTTTTCAGCGAAACCATAAAATAAATCGGAATTACAAAATAGGGGTTTTATTATACGAGTAATTGACTATACAAAATTATTTTTTCACAGCGATATATCTTAAAATGGCGACTGTGCTGCATTTTTCCGATAACGCCTTTATTTCTGGAAGGTCAACGGCCGGACCAACAGCTCCAATAATTGTTGACTTATAATGAGACACTAAAGTTTTTTATATATAAGAATAGATGTCGAAGTACGTAGGATTTTTTTGATATATTGTTTTTTGTTAAAGTGGCGCATTTCTAAAACAAAAAGTATAAAATGCCATGAGAAAATCGTCAGAAAATTGTTTATAAAAAAGGAACTATGCAATATAATTTTAAAAAATCCTACGTAGTGCCTCAGAAAATGTAATTCTAAATATACAGTTAAAATTTCAAATGAATAGGTTGAAATTTGTTTGAGTTATGAGTCCGGCCGACTTGAAAAATGTAGTTTGGAGATAAACGCGTTTGAAGTTAGTAGAAAGTCACGACATGAATGAAGAGGGGTTGCGCTAGAATTCGAAAATCGAGTACTTAGAGATTTTTCACACCCATAATCTATTGGAATATGATTTTTTAGGTACTATGGTACATTTTTAACAAAAAAAAATCGATTTTTGGAAAATCCTAGAGTGGCCTAAGGCCTTAAAGTCAATTACACACGAGTTTGCATAGCATAGCATAACGTGGCGTAAAATAATTCGACCAATCACGTAGTTCTATGCGCGTATATATAGTACAATGCATAACGGCATAGAGCTACGTGAGTGGTCGAAACATCTTATGCCACGTTATGCTATGCTATAGAAGATTAATATGAGATGATAAGTTAAGATATTTAAATAAGATAATTTATAAGTTTTAATAAGATAATTAATTATATTAATAAAATAATAAATCATATCAATAAGATAACTCATTATATCAAAAGATAATTCATATAAGAATATAATTAATTAAGATAATAACCTATCAGAAGCATGTTTGATCGACTTATATGTCAATATTGGATTTAGTGACCACTTAGATGGTTTGACAGAACTGACACACGGTGATATAAATGGCTTAAACACGATATAGACGAGCAAAGCGTTTACAGTAACGGCAGTAACGCTGATGACGAGGAAGAAAGAAAGTGATGCTGGGACACAGGGATGCTAATGACGGCTTAGCCTTAGGATGATACCATCAAAAGGTCTATCCAGTTGCCCGACAGATGAATGTACTGATTGCTCAGAAAACGCGCAAATGGACGATTCAAATAATGAGGATTATTAACAATAAGTATATCGATATTAGCATTACGACTTCGTGAAATATCCAGGGTCGATGTTGCTAGCTCGTACGCTACAGTCAATAGTCTTCGTTATTTCCGGCAGAGATTCGGCATCGCAAATACGAGCGTGTTGCGTCTACCCTTCCTTTGTTCGAAGAACGAACGAAATTGCAGACTTGATTGAACCAAGCGTGAACTTCCGTGGGTGAGATCCGGAAAACATCGCGCCGATAGACGGGATCCGGTTTATCCGTTGTAGCAGGCGATTAGGATAATGGCTCGTTGCAAGTGGCATCATAAATATGGAGGTATAATTGACGCCACGGAGAGAGCTCATATGCTGATGGAATATGGTAATTGATACGAAAGAGGTTGGAGACTCGGTGTAAGTTACATCCGAATGTGTATGTCAAGTGAGGCGCATGGGTAACACATTGGACGAGTGCTGCCCTCTCTGCAAAGCTCGCTCAACCGTAAAAGCATTGGTCGGAAGTTAAAGCGGATGTATAATGTGACAAACAAGTTCTTGCTAGGCTTCATTCGTGACTGACAACTATTGTGACAGGTGGCCAGCTTGTCACGCTTTACGGCATTTTTTTTCTTCTAAACAAGAGATTATAGTCATTTTTCTTGGTATAATCTGGCGAGGATGATTTGCCTGGAAATGTTCAGAATAGCCTATTGAAACGCGAGTTGACATATTGATCCACGTTTTCTCCGACGGCGCACTTCCTGAAACTACGATGCTGCCACCCGCAGGATATTTGCGAATGAAATTCAGCAGCCAACGGTCGGGCATTTGCCGACCTCCCAAAATTGGCAACTACCCGTACAGAGAACAGTTGGTAAGAAAGGAAATCCTATTTTCACTCGTTGTTACCGTCGAATGAGCTTTCAGCTTGGAACTTCGAAAGCTGTATACGTAAGGCGATTCCGTCGACAACTTTCCACCTATCTTTCGAGAAACAATACCTTGAACAGGCTGTTTCAATTTATTAACCCAAACAAAAGCGTGTATAGCTACATTTTTATTTTACTGGAAACCGTCAGAGGGTAGATTCGTATGCGAGGAGGTAGCGGGACCCTTCCACCAAGATGCTTTGTATAAAAAGCGTCAATTGTCGTCCGATCGTGGTCACAGATGAACCGCTATTGTCCGAAAAGCACATCGAAATTAGATTCACTTGAGCGAAAGAAAGTTTGAAGCGAAGTTGGGACACTTGCGCACTTTCCCCCATCAATCATACCTGGTTTACTCACACTAATAGACACCAAAGATCTGGAACGTCAAGCAATTATTTCAACCGATTCGATTCACATAGAGATCTTTGTCACTAGATTATGTCATGAAATTAGTGGACAGTATGCCTCGGAGATGCCAGGCGATTATTAATAGTGGAGGCAACTGGACCACTTATTAATAATAAAGCATCATGGTTTATATCATATAGTGAACGTGTTTTTTTAATGCCTTGTCCCAAATAGTTTTTCAGTTTTTCCGTACACGCTCTTGTCAAACAGGCTGCATATAAGTTTTTGCAATATATTTGATTCAACTGAGGTGTTGTACTGTCAGAAAAAATAAAATACGAGCCAGATGATTCGTAACACGTTGCTATTCGCCCAGCAAGCAAGAAAAAGAAAGGTGATGCATCAGGGTACACGCTATGGCTTTGCTGTGTCAATGTTCTTTTGTTAATCATTTTGAGGGATCAAACTTGAATCGTGAAATGATAACAGCCAAAAATAGTATTTTTTTAAAATTGTATCCCATTCAACATCATCGTTTTAATGTTACATTTCTACTCAATTCCCACAGACCGTCGAATAGCTCGTTCACAAAAAGCCTCAGTGGTAGGATTCTGTAACTCGGTAGCGACTTTTTTTCGTTGTCAATAAATAGCAACAGTAAATCGCATGGAGGATTACACCAGAAGGGGCGCTTTTCATTTGCTGTCACTAGGTAACGATAAGGAAAACCGTCGCTAAAACGTTAAGAATCCCGGCACAGGAGCTTGGCATTCATGATTGTTCCGGTCGGTACAGTTCTGGTATTGTCAATGAAATTTTAATAAATTATGATAATGTGAATTTCAGAATGAATTCCGAATAAATTCTATGGTTGAATTCGACACTATTATTCAAGAGTAGGGAAAAAATGTTCGCATCGCTTCTGATATTGAGTATGATATTAATTTCAACATGATGCATTTTCACAATTGTGACGTGAAATAAAAGGTACATCATATATTTGCGCAAATAAAATGCAGTCATAGGCCCTCGAAGGATGCTCATATTATGAGCCAAAAACTTAGAAGCGGAACGTCGGAAGCACATTATTTGAAACATCGATACGTCTCTCTTCCAGATGCCTTATAAATACTTAAGATAAAGAGTAATATACTAGCTGTGCCGCAACTTTTTACGCGCAAACCAGTGAAACACGTATCGATGTCGTTTTTTTTTATATGTATACTCTGAGCTTTAGATCATCTTTAAAACGAAGTGAAAAAAAAACAACTATTAAAAGTATTTTTCCTTCAGCATTTAGGTTCACCACACCAAAACGCCTATAAACAACGTTAGCTGTAGAACAACCCGGGATGTGGGCATGAAGATTGCTAGAGTTGCTGACAAGGGAGAGACCCACATAGAGCTGGCTATGCGAAAAGCTTCTGGCCCTGCGCTTGACGGGCATGAATTTTTGAAAACTTCAAATTCCCATATCTTTTAATTGAGTGAGCCGATTGCGTTGAAATAAAAACTCAATGTTATTTCAAGTTAAGCTCTATATTTTTTTGGTAACTCCGCCCAGATTGGGTCAGTAGTTTTTACGGGATGTATACACAAACAACCAGAAAAACAAACCCAAACAAACGGAAAAAAAATTTTAGATGACCTTAATGCATTCGATCATTCATTTTTCATCCTTCTAATTAATATTGTTGCAATTATTTTCAATATACAGACCCATGAAGTTTACATTTTTATTATAAGTCTACATGAGGTATTGGTTTTAGCTTTCCGATATTGCACTCACGAATTTTCGAACCGCACATCAGTAATCTTCAAGTGTTTGCAGATGGTTATTTTCAAGTCCGCCACCCATTCATATTAGCACAATATAGTTAAATATAACAACATGATTCTTTTTAGCAATGCAAGATATTTCAACCGATATGAAATTACGTTAAATGTGAATTTTGTGATCGGTTGAAATGCACGAGCGACGCAGTCCTCTATTGTCCCGACAGATGCACTCATCAATCAACCAGTCATCGCTTGGCACTCGCACCGTACACTTGTCATGTCGTACATGCCGTTGTATTCACATTCGTTTTAATATTACTCCCGAGTCTTCCCAACGCCAACATAGAGCAGAAACGGGTGAACTGGTAGCGAGCTTGATATCTTTTAGTCATGAGCTCAATCTTGCATTGATGACGCACTGAGGTGCATTCTTTGCAGCTTACTACCATTATATTTTGTTTCCATGTCAGGAAAATGTTACGAACTTTGTACAAATTGCTGGGTAGCTTTGGATTATGGGATTTCCTGGCATATTATTTGCACATGCTTATCCTTTTGATGATACTTGGGTATTATCGGAATACTGCTAAAATTTCGAAAGCCGTTTTTCCATCATACTCTGAAGGTAAGATTGAAGGGTAAGGTTAGGGATGAACTCTGCCGGTCCCTCAGGAACTTCTCACCGGAAACGCGTTGCTGTCTAACGAGACAGAGAGAAAATCAACTGTCCGGAAACTAGCGAGGCAAATTAAACTTGACGGGTGTCCTACTGGTCTGATATTTGAGTTTTAACTCTGAGGATGCTATATGGTACACGGAAACTATCTGACCTTTGCCTTTCAATCTCGCGTACCATGATAGTTATCGACCGCGTGTATATACATTCATCCTATGAAATACGGTCCGATTCTCGCTCAAATGGGGAAATGACCGACAGTAAGCTAGTTTGATGTTTCAGCAACAGGACACCGGAATATAGTTGATAGACATCCGGAAATTTTGCCAGCAGAGGCATTGTTGAGGAAGAACGGGGGATGTTCTTACTTTTTTTTTGTACCAATATAACCGGAAACTTGGGGGCGTAGCATTGGGGGACAGCCACCGTTGTCCTATATTCGTACATATCAGAAGTATACGATATCTAATATCTACTTTATATAGATAGCATCAACTTTCTTTTTGCATCAGGTATACTCTTTATTGGTAACACTCTGAAAACAACCACCAATTTGGATCCTAATGAGTGACACGTTCAAATACCAGCACATACATTCCGTATTGTTTTCTTTGGAACTTGCTTCAATGTTCAATGCTAAACCACCTCCAGACTTTTCAATAACGACCGTCCATCTGTAACACTGTGTTCAGCTGCTTTCAGTATTTTTCCAACACACACACACACAGAACGGCCAATCTATTTCTCGGACTATTGAAAGCCCACGTAGTTATACGAAGCAGTAGCATTGTGAAAACAAAATGAGTCTTTTCCGTGACCAACGTACCCACTCGAACAGAAGTGTCAGTTCGCACACGAGCATGTTCGTGCTTTCTCGATGTAGAACTGTGTTTGCGCCAGTCAATAAAACGTGCCATTTCACGTGCACCAACAGAGATCTTTTCGTCAGTAATATATAAAACATTTCACTGGTGTGAAAGCTTTCTTGGCTTGCTATAAGCTGCATGCGCCATAGAAAGGACTATTTGATCGTGTTGCTTTGTTGACAGATTTGAGGCGGAGGGAAGAACTATATCTGGAGCAGTTTGAGGGAGATATTTGATCGAAGGGTCTTAGACTGAGCAAATAATGTACTAATGCTAACCAAGTTGTCGTTTGCGATAGTTCAAACATTTTTTTGTTTGCTGTACTAGGTAATCGTGGCGCTACGCTAGATACATGTAAATATAGATCAAAATATGTATCGAAAGATGATTATTTTATACGCAACTTCTATCTTAATCCAGCAATACTTTTTCTAACAATACAATAGTATAAACAAGCACATTGTTGTTCACGATTTTAGATTCTTAGTTGTTTTATAACTGACGTTCAAGTAATTAGTTTTGTATAAAAATAATAGAATATTTTACCCATGATTCACTGATCAATTAGTAACTGCAGTAGATAAATAATTCAGATTGTTGCTCAACATGTTATACTAGACTTAAATAGGTACTTAGAATTTCGGTAAAGTTTTAGCGTTGAACGAGAAAATGTTTGAGCGTGATATGTTCCCTCTCAACGTGGCTGATAACTATATAAAGCTAGATAGCAATTTTCGCATTCAACTGACGTATATCTCAATACGTAATTGCGATCGTCCGCAAACACCTCATAGCTGTTAGCTGGCGACCATGCAATTCCCTGGATTCCCTTTCAGATACAGATTGAAAAGTCTTTCCTCTCCTCCCTTGCCCTTGCGCCGCTGAGCGAGACAGTCAAGAGTGGCGTGTATTCCAAGGCTGTTCGATGTCGACTTTCTATCATATTGCTGCGTGCCTTGTTAACGACTGAACAGCTACAAGCTCATAATACCAACGAACATCCACCATGAAACAATGGGACCGTGGAATCCTTCGTTCCGCGAATAACTGAAGTTGAAAACTCTTCTCTACTGTCTGACCTATAAACTTTGGTCTCTGTCATAATGACATCTCGAAAATTTAATTAGTTATGTTCAACGTATACGCAGATAATATACTCTCGTCTTGGAAGCGAGCGGGGTACGAAATATAACAATTCAATTCAAACATTTCAAAGTGGATTAGAGATACCGAAATAAAATTATCATTTTTTTATACAATTGGGATCAGTGATTAAAGGTTTCGTAACAATAGTGTTAACTAGACGCAACATTCTCGAGAGAATTATAGGGGTGCCTTATGAATTGCAGTCTGTTTGACAAGAGTGCGTATAGCGAAACTCAAAAGCTATTTGGGAGAAGGCATTGCAAAAAAATGCACACACACTACATGATATATACCGTGATGCTTTATAATTAATAAGTGGTCCAGTCGCCTCCGCTATTAATAATCGCCTGGCATCCCCAAGGCATACCTACCACTAATTTCATGGCATAATCTGGCGATAAAGACCTCCATATGAGATGAATCTGTTGAAATAACTGCTGGACATTCCAAATCTTTGGTGTTTAATGGTGTGGGTAGACTAGGAGCTCGTCTAACTTTTAAGCTGTTATGGTATTAATTATTCGAGTGTCATGTTCGTTTAACACGTGTTTAAATCGCGTTGTTGTACAAGAGAATCGATCACAAGTTTGCTTATACGTAAAGCAGATGTGTCTATATATTCGCGAGGAACTATTATAAGTTTTGAGATAAACGAAGCTCATTCGGCATCCTGCATGTTGCGACGTGCGAAAAAATAAACTAAAATACTGTTACTCGCTGAAGTGTCCCAGTTTGAATCTATCCCCGAAAATACTCGCCGATAACGTGACTGAGTACTTCAAAAACGCAAATCAATGATTTCACAATTCCAAAAGTTGGAGTTTCACGTGTATGAGGCTGGAGACAAAATAATTGTGCATGCCGAAAAAAAACTTAGAAATGTTTTCTATCTAATGGGAAAAATACGTGAAAGAAACATTAAAAATATTAATTTTTTTAGAAAATTCATTAGTACTTGTGATAAAATATATGAATGACGAACTTGTTGAATACGAATTGTTTTATTTCCTGATGGACTTTTTCCAAACTTCGCAGTACAAAATATCAAAAGTGTAGGAGAAAATAGTAACGAAACAGGTAGGTTTATAGAATTAAAACTTTTTACTCATAATAATGAAAGAAACACGCTCAAAATTTCTGTATGATCATTTTTCATGTATTTAACTTTTTAGAACATTGTACAAGCTTCCAGGACGACCTTTTCGCCATTATCGATTGTAAGGTTTGTTCTCTCAAAATCGTTTGTTTTTTTAATTTTCTCTAGCCCTCTCCCGCTGTCTCTCTTCCCTCCTTGTTCATACATACATATATATATATATATACGGACGTATACATATCGGAATCAACTGGCGCAAAGTTTGCTCGGATTTAATGGATCATTGATGGCCTAGGTCTCTACTTAAGCAATCAATAGAGCCTTGGGTGTAGCATTTCGAGTAATCCAATTAAACACTGAGCATGGTTATCCATCATTCATACTCCTCGAACGATGTCTGCTGTAAGTCATTCAAACACGTTCAGTGGATTGCTCATTAATCCGCGATTGAGCATCGAAAAAAAAAAATCATTTTGGAAAACATCGCAGAATGTCACTAGAACTTTTGACATCTCGACTCGAACAGCAAATAAAACTAAGTTTGCCTTCAGTGCCACTCAAATCTACCGACTTATCGGCGATGAAAATCTTTTTCTCGCAGAAAGCTCGGCAATTTAAACGAACCAGCTGGAAATTTTGGGAAAACATTCACATGCCTTTTCCAATAAAGTCTGATAAACAATTAGAGTGGATTATATATTTTTAGCGTCCTTTTTTAAACCCGCTCCAGGCTCTTTGGAAGATAACTAAAGTTTGAATGACTTTATCAAGAAATTCGTTAATAGCGAAGAAAAAGTAAGGTTGAGTATGGTAATCGGTTATTTATGCTGATAAACAGGACGTCTCGTTGCATTTTTAACAGGTCTCTCCACTTCTTTGGGTACAGACGCCTTGTTTGTTTTTTCGTAAACATCGTTAACAGTTTAGGGACGAAATACTACATGCTTTACAGAGTACGTGGTCCAAAAAGGAGTGGGATAAAAGAAGGGCAAAAATGGTACGCCTGGTACAAAAAGTTTGAGAGATCGAGGTCTTTACTACTGAGCAACCAGAGCTTGTTCGCTCCAAGTATACTCCGTTTAATCGTCAAACTGGGCGAAGCGTTCACTCCAGAAATGACGTCAGCAAGCTTAGCTTGAAGTATGTATGACGGATGTAAGGGTTAAAAAAGTAGGGAGCGAATTATATCAGAGCTACGGCGGTAGTTATGCTGCGCTGACATTTGGGGAATAAGAGCGCGGATAAAGAAGAAAAGAAAACCGGAAAAGATTCTAAAAATCTAAAACGAGCACATATACGTACATATTATGAAGAACGAGAGGTGCGATCTAGGGATAGATGGAAAGACAGACCTTGCAAGTTATTTGCCAATAGAAAAATGAAGTGACAATATAAATTTGCGAAAAAGCTCAACTTCAAAGCAAGTATGCGAATATATTGTGGAAAAGTTTACTCCTCGTATGTTATATGATTGATTTCGAATGCACGAATTGAATGAGACGACTTTAGTGACTACCATGTTGTTCCGCGACTTTTTTTCATTCCAGAGTTTTTTGTTACCTAGCAAATGAGTATTTTTCCGACTTTGCACAGCGGCTCTTTTGTGAGGGCAGGGAAAAAGAAACGTGAAAGAGAAAAAATGCGAAATTTTTCCATTGTACCGTTTTCGAGGCCTGCTTGAAAGGGAAACGAATGTTGGGCGTTTGACGTAGACGTGTAATGGGATACCATTGACAAAGTGGAAATCGTATCTCGGCGGTTTTGCATAAAACAGTGTGTTGCAAATGCAAACAAAAAGTGTAGAGTTTTTTTTTGAGGGCAGTTTTTCGTCAAGAGTTGCGAAAAAATGTTATCAGTAATAGAAACCAAAAATAAAATACGTTCTCAAATCGATTCGCTTGAATTGACAACTGAAAATTCATTCTACCGTTGAATTTAAGGTATTCCTTTTACAAACCCGAATATTTAATAATTTACTGATTATCGTCTACAATGCAGTAAAAATACGTATACCGGTAAAATTTCAAGCCAAGTGACTGAACTTTTAACAAAAAAATTACGACTTTAGAAAACGTCTAATTTATACGGCACTTTATGGAGATTACGTGGTGGCCAAATTTCTATTTAATAATTCATATACTAAATAACGCTGGATACCTGATATAAACTGTTCCATGCATGTGCAAATTCTAAAGATTCCATAGCGACAATAAAAACAGGGGGTCATCGAATGTTTAAAGAAAACATGAAGGCCTTAGGCCACTCTAGCATTTTCCAAAAATCGATTTTTTTTTTGTTAAAAATGTACCTTAGTACCTATATAACTATATTCCAAAAGATTATGGATGTGAAAAATCTCTAAGTACTCGATTTTCGAATTCTAGTGCAACCCCTCTCGATTCATGTCGTGACTTTCTACTAACTTTAAACGCGTTTATCTCACGACTACATTTTTCAAGTCAGGCGGACTCATAACTCAAACAAATTTCAACCGATTCACTTAAAATTTTAACTGTATATTTAAAATTACATTTTCTAAGGCACTAGTAAGATTTTTTTATTATGTTGCATAATTCCTTTTTTATAAAGAATTTTCTGACGATTTTCTCATGGCATTTTATACTTTTTGTTTTAGAAATGCGCCATTTTGACAAAAAACAATATATCATAAAAATCCTACGTACTTCTATAGCTATTCTTATATATAATCGAAGAAACTTCAGTGTCTCATCATAACTTAAAAATTATATGAGCTGTTGGTCCGGCCGTTGACCTTCCAGAAAGAAAGGTGTCATCGGAAAAATGCTGCACAGTCGCCATTTTGATATGTATCGCTTTGAAAAAAATAATTTTGTACAGTGAATTATGTGTATAATAAAACCCCTATTTTGTAATTCCGATGTATTTTATGATTTCGCTAAAAAAAAATTACAAAATATGCCTTTTTTTTGGCCTCTAGAGTAGCCTAAGGCCTTAATGATAAAATTTAGAAAAGTGTGACTAGTGGACGAATTTTCGTAACTGCGACTTTTCCGAGATAATGTAAAAATGTATAAATCTATAAAATGTATGCAAAATTTCTTACTCCAGTTCATCGTTGGGTACAATTATTGATTGTAACTTTATTTTACTAGACGCTACTGTAATTTACTAATGATTCAGAAGAGGCCTGCTTATGCGCCCATAAAATACGGCGCGGCGCGAAAAAAATACCTTCAGTTTCGCCACTTTTACAATGAAGTGATAGACGCTGTAACGATCGACGTTGTGGATAAAAGAATGGAAGAATGCATTGGCTAGTACTAACGTAAAAAATCGCTGCATTATGAATTATATATACCGTTCACATGCTCCCGTCTACCCGAGTAAAAATGTATAGCCTCCTCTGAACACTCGCAGAACCCATTTCTTCTGTAATGCACAAGCCGCCAGCCTCCGTTGAACCTGCCAAACCCCATTTGTCGAGATTCAGTGCCATGAAGATGCCTCCATTTGGTCCAATGTAGCCTCTATTAGTCCTCCCGAACCTTCTTTCGACCGCTAATTTCAGTGAAATGTGCAGAACTCAGGCCTCCTTAACCTGCTTTCAATCTCGAGTCCGTTGCCTCGACCCCATCCAACCTGCTTTGAGCCCAAATTCTATATCTCCTCCATCAACATTCCATTATGGCCTCATCGGTTACCCGTTCGATGATGAAATAAATACGTTTTCGCTGAATGAAGGGTCCGGAGGGTCTACAGTGTGCTTAACGTAGGCTGAATGGAGGGTCCAGAGGGTGCTCACAGTAAGCCGAAAGGGAGGCCAGTAGGTTCTGCGGGAACGTTCGAAGTAGGCCTACCTGGGGTTTCGCAGGTTCAGTCGCGCTCTTCATTGGCCTGCTTTGAGTGGCATTGTCCAGTTTCTGCCATTCGGGAGGTTCATCGGAGGCCCTAACGTATTGGTATTCCAAACATTGTACCCTCGTTTAGGTACCCGATAATCCACTATTGCCGATCTCTGCTCGGGGGAGCATATCTTTATTTTGCGTTGAACGTGGTTCGAAAATTTTAACTCGGGTATCTATAAAATCGAAAATGTATTCCTTGCTGCACTGGCATACGCATGGAGAATGTATGCAACATCCTGGTTTTTTTTACTGATATATAATAAATACGAATCCATCACTCTCTTCGGACAATATATATTTTATGTAAATACAAAAAATGAAAAGTCGATCGATCGAAAAAGTGTGAAAGAGGGGGTGGGAGACAGAGAACGGTATTTCTTGTTCTAGGACCAGGATCCTCTCAGGACCAGTATTCACCAAAGAGGAGAAGAGCGGAAAGGCGTGATTTGCGGCATAGCGGGCTGTTATTAAAGCGAAGCGGAAATTTGTGCAATCTAGAGTGGAAAAATGAGACCTCTCCGCTCTTCCTCGCTTGAACCATGTTCACTGAAGCTCAGCGAAAAGAAGATGTAAAAATATTGAAATAATATTGATTGTTTGCGAGACATCATCTCTCCGCTTTGGTGGATTCTGGCCCTAAGAGCAACGTGCTAGTAGAGCGAGAGAGAAAGATAAGGGGGGTACGGAGAGAGAGAAAGATAAAGAGAGAGAGAGAGAGAGAGAGGAAGAGAGAGAGAGAGAGAGAGAGAGAGAGAGAGAGAATGAGAGATAGAACAAGATAGATACGAGAATGCCTGCATTGTGCGCTACGTTGCATGAAAGTTCTACTCTCCGAAGGGTCGTAGGAGCGAATGGAAATTTTACATTAAAGCGTAGAACTCGCAACGTGAAATTCATCCGACCTAACACCATTGCATTTCGCTCGACGAGCTTTCCGGCAATTTGCACGGGGCTTGTTTCGTAACGCTTTTGTTGCGAAATCTCATAATATACACGGTTTGACGAGATTGGGCATCGGGGAAAAAATCCATTTGAATCCTCTTGGAGTACGATTTCATTGCCATCGATCGCACCTACAGGTATGCTCCAGCACATTCATTCAGCGAGCATTACAAAAAGATCTAGGCGTCATAAGCAAAATAATACTAGTGTCAGGAAAATACGAGAGGAAATAGTAACTTGGTGAAACAATGTAAATGCCATAACTGTGGAATTTCCAATTTTGCGCGTTAACGTGTTTTTTTTTTCGCGATGCGATGCCAATTGAAACTATGAATACATCCCTCGAAAGGAACGGTCGCTGGAAAAATTGCCCAAAAACTTTGACAAACGACCGAAGCGCAGCCAGACATGGTTCTTGCTAATTCCAATAATTTAGATAATGTATTATATACCGTCCAAATGTGTCATCCAAGGAATGTTGGACCTCCATACATTTTTTTTTTACGAAGCCGAGTTCTTTCTTTTCTACTAAACTGAAATATATATCGTACAATCTTCAAAACATATACTCTTTGTCTTTATTTAATCCTCCCCCCTTCCCTCGCAACTCCTTAATTTTAGCCCACGATTAGAAGACTGGATATTTTACAGTCGTTTAGAAAAATCGATCTCAGTCCGCTCATTAACACAACGGGCTTAACATCCTCAACGGAGTTGGCGAGTGTGGACATTGGAAAAGAAGATTCGTCCAATCGTAACTGCCAAAAGATTTGACTCACGACACAAAAGCTCTAATATTGAAAAATAGATCAATATATATTACCTTCATCCCAGACACAAAGAACGAACATGAAATGTCATGGGGACGTATGTTCTCTACTCACTCTAAAAAGACCTCGGAATCGCTTCGTGGCAACACCAACCTCGGCAAGACGAGCGCCTTCTTCCTCCGGGTCTTCAACGTTTGTATGGAGTATTGCTGGAAGTCGAGGGCCTGAACCGGCGAGTGAGGGCTGAGTATGGTGATTTTCCGATCGCTGCCACCTGGACTGGTAAGGGAAAAAATTCCACTTGGCGGTGGTAGGCTCAAGTTCTGCGGTAGCTTTCTCTCCAATCCCGTATTCGCGAATAGGCCTCGCCTCACCTCGGCGTTAAGACTCTCCTCGCGATGAAGCAGATTTTCGCTGCTTCTCGACTCGACGCTGAGGACTCGTCTCACGTCACGTTTGCCCGTTGACGATGTCAAAAAGCTTCGATAATGAGTCTTCGAGGTCGAAGTCGATGCGACGTGAATCTCAGACGTCGAGGTGAGCGACTCGAGGGAGCGTGAATCCTCGCTGTAACGATCGTCGGCGCTCAAAAAGTTTCTCGACATTCGTAAGCTTTCCATTGATCTTGCGGCAACTTGGCCGGTACCGCCTGCCGACAATAAATGTTGTCGGGGAATGGACTTGACCTCAGGCTCGTAATCCTCCTGGCTTGAGCTCGATTGTGGACTTCGATTGGAGGCCATGAATAGGCCCAATCGCGTTTCCGAGTACTTGGATGAGCTCGCTGACGCTGCACCTTGATTATCGTCGTCCATCATCTCGCCGGAATTTAGCTGTATCCTCGTCATGGTCTCGTGGCGTTTGTGCCCCTCAGACTTGTTCACTTGAAGACTAAATTTGGCTACTGCTGACGAAGAGGCCTCGCTTGTATTTGATTTCTCGGCAGTAACTTTGCCGAGCTTTGGCTCGTCGATAATTAGAGCTCCGGTTTCGTCGACCACGATGGGCTGCGTTTCCACGTCATCATCCGGTATGTTCTCCATCTCATTCTCCGACTCGCACTCGAACGTGTCCGAGTCATCAAGCGACGGTTCTTGATGCACTACGCGAGTGCTGCTACTGCTGTTTGATGTCATTCGACTGCTCGTTGTACTGACAATCTTCGTTGTAATCACCTTCTTATTTGTGCGTGTCAGAGACTCCCTCATATCCTCCTTGTCCTCGTCATCCATATTGACCACTTTCTCACGTGTTGTTGTTTTATTTTCCTGATATTCTCTCACGTTTCGCTAATGAATCGGTAGTTGGCGAGTTGCGTCGAGCTCGATGGGACGTTCAACGAGGATAAAAAACCGACCGACCGTTAATGGTTTAGTAACGATTCGTCAGAAAACCATTTGGACTACCGTCGAATCCACGCAAGATTCGTAATGGTACTCGAGGATATCGTTTGCAATGTGTATCGCGAACACTTCACCAAGTTTTGACACTGTACCACTTTTCAGATGAGTCGGACGAGAGAGCCTGATTGGTCCATCTGTTGATCTATTTTTAACGATCCAGAATAGTCAGATCCAGACAGATCGCTCTGTTGTCTCACTACTGCTTCGCACGATGTCATAGATGATGGATCTCACCTTTCTTTCTTGATATTTCGTACGATATTGTTAGCGATTTAACTGTAAAAGCAAACGATAAAAATTTCAGCATTCAGTGAAAAGAGTTGACATACAATTGAGCACTTGGAGTCTCGCGCTTCCTCTTTAGCCGTCCTTAGCCAATGCGACGGCAACTAGTTTCTTTTTAATTATTCATGCACACCCACGCATCTATATATATAATCTATCCACCGGTGTATGCACGCATATGCGAATATAGCCTAGATATAATCGACTTGGTGGATGCGAACAATGAAAATGGTTATTGCTAAGAGCACTGCGGAGATAAGAGGAATCCTCGAGAGAGGAAAGCCTTATCTTTCCAGCCCACGCTAACTGCATCTTCATTCCACGTCAAAGAGCTCAAAGAGCATAATATCGACTTTAATTATCTCCCTCGCACACCAGACTCCGATTATCGCATTCCGTATAGTTTCTGCCTATGGTATTCTAAAACGAGTCGTCCCTGAAACTCTTCAGTATCTAGTTTTATAGAGAATCAGAAAACTAGCCTTCACTTTAAGTACATATATATATCTGATTGGGCCATCGCGTGAGCACGGTTACTCGCTCGCCAGTTCTCTATGATTTCACCTCACCTGTGTTAATCTCTCCATTTTATTTCCTTTGATAAAATAACGTATGTACAGTAATCACGTATTTCACGATCACGCGAGGTACAGATGTTAAATTGCTATGCGACCAGCTTTTTTCCCCTCGATGTATATTGAAAATGCTGTAGCCCGAAATAATAATTAATTTTATAGACACTTTACATGTGATAAATTAACAAGAGAGTTCGACTTTCTGATGTTGCCCTGTTTATGGAAGTGCCCGGGCTAAAATTAATGAAACGTTCAAACCTGAACCGTTGTACTTTGTTAGGAAATTTCTTTAGATGCCGCGGCTTTAAGTAGCATTTAAGTGAATACTAATGCCTCGATGAAAGTCAAAAGCGACCGGAGACTTTCGGTGTTTAGTCAAGAGAAAAGAATATGAAGACACGCGTCTCTAGGGTGTCTGGGAACGTTTACTTCCCATGAAAAAGCGTCAGTCAGCCAGTGAACGACTGCGAGACTCGTTCTCACTTTTTATTGTTTCCTTTATTGTTGTCTCGTTTATACGTTTGCCGGTACACCTCGCACGATTCTCGCTGGTACTCCAGTAGCCCGAACGTATAACGGCGGACCAGGGAAAAAGCATTACGTGTAAATCATTCTTCGTTCGTATAGCCATGATCCTAACGCGCGGCGTTCGGAGCAGCTGGTTGCGATATTCTTCTTGCGGTGTTAACTCATCCGTTGGACGCGTCTGAATTCCCGTAAAAATTTACCTCGCCCACCCTGTATTTTTCATCATAAAATATCATAACACGACAGACAATCGTGAAAAAAAAGAAGAAAGAAAAAACTTAGCGAAGCCGCAGATACAAGAGATTTATGGGATTCGAAGTTATGAAATACTTTGCCAGTATTCCTTCTCTCGTGGAATTGATAGCCAGAAAGTTTCGAATGAATACGTGGCAAAGGGAGGATAGGTTTTATAGAGCTTTTTCAGCGTTGTATAACTCCGTCAAAGTGTAAAATCCATTTTCATAAGTAGAATGCTCGATTTGTAGTTCGATGAGTCGTGGTTGGTAAATTCCTGCATGTTGTGTGCTCGATGAATGTTCCCATAAGGTCAAACATATATTTTCGCGAAGCGCTTCTACAATCTGACTTATGACGAGACTGAGCTCTCATTTGTGCATTCTTTCCTCACGTCAGATCTCAGCTTGAACAATTTTACAAGGAACATTGAGCTTCTACAAATTAAAAAGTTTTATCGTACGTGGAATTGATAGGCACGGGCTCTAAAGCTTAACCATTTTTAGCAAAACTTAAATTTTCACGAAAACAGTTAATTGCAGTTTTTCTTATCGTCCGACCATCTTTTGCCTAACCTAAAGCTTCGACATCGTTCCAAAGTGGCTATTTTTCGCGGTTGCGCAGTCCTTACGGTCCCGTTGATCACTCACACTCTCAGATGTCATCTGGTGGGTGCCCTAGCGATTCCTTCATACATATTCCGGTCTCAGGACCATTACCAAGACCGTGACTTTTGGGGAACGATCAAGACAAGTGGATTATTCTCTGGACGTTTCTCTGATAATTGCCAGTCGAATGGCTAGGGCCAAAGTGACAGCAGGCGAAATGATCACATACTCGTAAATAGTTCAATAATTCTTTAACCATACAATTGGTCCTCCACATCCAGTAATAACAGCAATGATATTTGGAAAATATATCACGATACTGTAAAGATGGATTTTCGTATCAAAATAGCAGATTCATTCGTGCCTAGTTGCCATCGTCGTCCACCAAGAACGATGGATATTTTTCTCAAACAAAGTTACGCAGCATCTGAAGAACGAACTGGTTCGGAGGGATGAGCAACGCAATCCCGCCGGGAAACGTGACACGTAAGAAAAGCGAAAGAAAAGTCCAGATGGAACAACACATTCACTAAAAATACTTCTTCGTCCTCTCGGTGTGCCTCCTCTCATACTCTCCCACATTCCCAGTACACTGACATCCCGAATCTGCGTTGATGATTTTTTTTTTTCGACCGACGATGTTGTTTTTTCCAACGGGATTTATGTGCACTTTGATGGGGGCCCACCAGTGCGAGGGCGTACACGATGTAGCTAATGGATAAAAGAGCTCTCAGACTTACATGGTCCATATGGACGCTAACCGTGCTACGTCGATGACGATGTTCAGAGACCCATAAAAACACGATACTTACGGGAGATCGCAAATAGTGAAGCAGACGTAGAACGGAGTGTTATGCTAAGGTGAGACAGTCTCCACGAGAATTTCACAATTCTAATCTTAGGAGAATGGCGGTGTATATGCGATACAAGCGACAATATTGTTTTTGGCTGCTTCCATTCTTCGTCGATGTTACGAGCCTAAGGGGGTTCTCGTGTTCTTGACTGCTCTGCTCTAACGACTCAATATCCAAGCGTCGTTCTACCGTAGAGAAAATACCGAATAACTCTAACATCGGCCGGTATCAGTACACCCTCAAAACCAGATGGAAATTAATCCGTACACTAGATCGGTTACAGATTCGAGGCGAATGTGACAGTCACATATTTCCATTCCCGTTGTGCGCCTGAAAGCTTTCTGCTTTCATTTGACATAGCCAGGGAATCGTGTGATAGTAAAGTATCTGGCACTTGCCACCACATCTCGATAAATTTTGGAATATATGTCGAAGCATTATTTAACGGCTATGGAAATTCAATGATTTTACAGCATGCGCTCGAAATATTAAACTATATGCACCTACACCAATTTGGGTCAGACCATAAAGGGTAACATTCCATTACACGCACTTTCTCTCAACTACTGTGCTCACTTAACTACCCTAACTTTTTACATCGTACCTAATTTTAATTTCAACCACAATCCAATTTTCCGCAATCTCTGAGCTGGCAACTCACGTGGATCGTACACATGCTCTTCATACGTTATTGTCGCGAGGCATCGATTCCACTTCGAGTGAGAGTCTCCGAATACTCGGGGCTTGAAACATTCTGCACGCAGCTGGTCTCGCGTGCGTACACCTTTGCAGCGACGTCAAGCCCGTGCTTGTTAATAGATAATTAGTTCCGACAGGCAGTATATCCAGACCTAAAATGAGAAGAGAAGCGACGGATGGAAGCGAATGGGTTTGCTGTGGAGCTGAACGAGAGCCGGAGATACGAAGATGCCAGGCAGAAAGGAGACTGTGCAGAAGAGAGAAAAAAAAACCCTCGTAGTGGTAAAGAACGCAAGCACGCACGCTTTCGCGTGCCAATAAAATTAGCGGAATAGCCTCCGTCTATTTGTGAAGTTTACCCGGGATACATTCTACTAAGGTAGTAGAATGTGTAGCTTCCTCGAGACACTGAATCACAAATAATAATGTAGACTCTGTGCAATTCTACCCCACGTTCCTCAAATTCAATTAATTGTACGAAAGTTCCCGTGCATGCTGTGGAATCTCTTCATCCATGAGATATAGATGTTAATGTGTGTGTTTGTTTTAAATTTATGAAAGTGCTTGTGTAATTAGTGCAACGAGAAGTACGGGAAGACACCATCGCCAATGGAATGCTAAACTCTCTATAAGTCTTATAACAGAATGCCTAAAGTCCTGCTATAAATTGTTCCGATAGGTGCATCGATGATGACACCAAAATAGTTGCCTTCTTCGAAAGATATTTGAATAATCCCTTTGATAAAAAGGGAGACCTAACGATGGTAAAAGTGATCGACTACGCTTCAGCCCAGACCTGGCTGCTAAGTATAAAGATAAATGACACGATAGTAAAAGGTTTTCCGTACGTCCATCCTAATACAATGCATGGATGGAAGTCAATTGAGCGTTAAAACAGAATATTCCTTTAAACTCTTGAATCGTACTTCCTGCGCGAAGCTCCGATGGCCTCCAAGTTACCGACATTTTCGCAAGGACCAGTCTGGAATGTCATTCTGTTGACTCGTCGCAAAAGAATGATCATCCGTAAAGAAAGAGGAAATCGAATAATTTGCGGGAGAAAGATAAGCATCGAATCGAGATTGAAGGCCGGGTGAGTAAGTTTGTGTGGAAATGACAGGAATTCTGTGCCCATAAACTCACAACGCTAACATCAGCCCTCCCGTACGTACGTTTCGTGGCGTATCTGGGGTAGACAGTTCGTTGAATAGCTGGGGGTGCAGAAATACGAATGGGGAAACAAGAGACACACGGCTCTGAACGAAAGACATGAATATCCCAGGAGGAATTAACCTTGTTTACGGTTAGATAGATAGGGTCGAGGATTTCCGTTGCAGGTATTCTGCAACCAGCAAATATACTTCTGGCATATATAGCCTATGCGATATCACGTGACTGGGAGCCGTTGAGTCATGCGTCGGCCGATAATTTCAAACTATGTCAATTCGATTGCCCATGTTCGGTCAATTTCTCCTCAATGGGAATTCTGGGCTACGGCTCCTCTGGGAGAAGAGATCGTCGACGAATAATTGTTAATGTATTCGTTCTAATGTAAGAGAAAAGTCTATGCATGAATTAAATTTTTTATCGTGGGTGGGTCAGAAGCTCTGGTCTGAAAATTGAAAGAAAAAAAAACTTGAATGAAGAGGGTAAAGATGATAGTAGATAGTGTTCGTACGAAGTGGCTCTGCTCAAAGCCATTAATCTCCACTTCAACCGATCAATTGGTCGCATACGTTGATGAACTTCCAGCCTTTTAGACTGTACGGGAATCCTCGACCTTTTCAAAAGCCGAATACATGCGCGTTTCAACCATGCGACATATTCGATCAAGTAACGTGACTACTCTGAAGCATGTGCACCTCTCCATCCATCTTAAATTTCCAACCGCAAGCTATTGCCTTCAACTACAACCGTGGCATCTCTCGGCAACCTCGGCAACTCTCGAGGATCACGAAAAAATAATCACTCCAGCATGTCATGTCGTAGAGCTCCTATCGCGCACGGATATCCGTGACCTTTTAAGGATAATAAGCACATGACGAGACTGGATTATCCAGTTCTAGTCAAGGGTAAGCCAGTATAATTAACTCGAAAAATTTTATTTCCAGCCCTTTGATCTGCCCTTGCCTCTTCATAACTGATCCGACCCGTGAAATATTTCTCGAGGATATCCACGAATTCAAATGACGTGAAATAATGACATGGTCCCGCAATGAGTTGGATGAATTTGCCAGTTTCCCCGGACGCACGATCTGAATTCAGTGAACAAGTCCATTTCTCAGATGTCAAGCCATATACAGGGTGTCCCTCTTATCTCTGCCACCTGAAATAACTCGGTAATTATCGACGTCACAAAAAAATGTTCCAGCCAAAAGTTGTACGGTGTGAAGGGGGGGGATATTGGAGATCGTAGTCATCGACAACACTTCGAATACCTTCTGTTTATTTACCAACCCGCGTTAATATGTATCGTATGTAGCTCAATCGAGGTTGTCGTTCAGTTTGATTTCGAATTTGAAAAAGAGCTCTCTCTCATTTTAAGCTAATTTTGAACACCTATTAAAATGAAATGCAAATCTAAATATCTCGGATCACTACCAAATATTTAGTAGTGATCTGAGATATTTAGATTTGTATCATCGATACTGATCTTGAATGACCTTGAACGACTTTGACCCCGAATGTTTTTTATGTGGCTTGAGGTGCTCCACAAGATGGTTGAAAAAAAATGTACTATTCCATTTAAAAAAGTGGAGGTGACCTTCACTGTGCGTCAGCGCCTCCACCGAAATAAAAAAAATTGGTCGCATTTGATGGCCCCCTTCATACCGTACAACTTTTGTCTGAAACATGTTTTTGTGACGTTGATAATTACCGAGTTATTTCGGGTGGCAGAGATAACAGGGACACCCCCCTGTATAAGATCGAAAATTTTTGCACGATCAGCAATGCATGTTCGGCTTTAGTTTGTCATCGCTATCGCCCAATGTTCGTCACCAGATGAGACTTCATCATGTTTTGTGGCGAAGATAAAGCAGATTTTTATTCCAGAGCATCAACGCATCTTACAGAATTAATCCTACAAATTATTGTCACTATAACTCTGTCCGAACGATCTTACAGCAGGGGATTTAAAATACTGCATATTGACCGTGAAGAGAAACAAAAGTGTAATTTTTCGTTAAAAAGGCAATTGGTATGATCATAGGATCAGCCTTGAAAGGGAATCATACGGTTATAGCGGTAATCGGATTTTCGATAATTACTAATGATGCTAATGCTGCAGATTCAGCACGTAGAGCGGATCAATTTCGAATATTGTATACGCGTAGTATATCCACCTATCTTTGCAAGACCCGATTTTATTGATTATTGAACCAGAGGATTCAAGTTGGTAACCATCTTCGTCCAACGCATACTTCACATGAAGCTTTACTTACACGGTGAATTGAGCACACACGAACCTAATTAGGCCGCAATCGTGCCGCGCCGTCCCGTGAGCACCTTAATCTATCCCTTCTGAATACAATTCCTATTTATTCATGAATTCGCCCAAGTTCCTAAACTACTCGTTTACTCATGCTATTTCGAATAGCCGCTGTCTCCGAATTTATTCAGAGTTACTCCTAGACCTTTAGGGCATGTTTTCGCACGTATATAGGATTGTACGTCTTCAGCAACAAGTCCGAGATTTTTTTTAATGTTACGTAGATATCTGAATGTCACTCGCGAACCCACAATGAGGGACATTAACATAAAATGTGAAAAATGTGAGACCGGATTGAAATTCCGAACTTTGAATAATCAGAACGCTCAAAACTCCGAATTTATTAGCTAGTACTCAATACTTCTGGAAATTTATAATTCCAGAATTTTGTAAACAGAATTATCATATAACCGAAAATAATAGTACACTAAGGAATTAAATGACAATAATCATGGGACCGACTGATAAAGCGTCGACATGACGGCACATGATTAGAGAGTCCACAGGGACTCTCTAATCATGGGAAGTTGATACTTGTTTTATGTGCTGTTTTTCGGAACTATTAGAAATTCGAGTTCCTGGATAGCGAAGTTCACAATAAAACGTGAAGAATTATCAAAACTCTTAAATAATTCTACCACGAAAGATTAAAACTCCGAAAGAATACTACCCCGAAAGATCAAAACTGCGAAAGAATTTTACCCGAAAGACCAAAACTCCGAAACTCTGACCACCGTCAAAACAAGTGATGGTGCTGCCATCTAAACGCGTTAGGCTAACTTGCTATCTACTTTATGTGTGAGTTTCCGGAATTTTCAACGTTCTGAACGTTCTTTATCGGAATCTTACACTATCGGTTTTCGTAAACTGCATGATCGAAGCGATGATTTCCGGAGTTCAAAACTTTCGTGAACCTGACGAATCTCTTATTAGCTTTTATTACATTTAAACTTTCTGACATAGCTCGTTTTCTATAATAAAAATTTCGGAATTTTGTGGCATGCTTAATATTACATATCCGGAGTTTTGCATGTTGTATTACTGGTCGTTCAAATAAAGTGTTGATCTTCTTCATATTATTTCTGAAAATGATCTCGTATAAGAAATCATATTTGTATCCTTTTTCTATCGCTACTCGTACCGTTCTACATAATTTACGATCAACTGTGTAGACTTTCACTGGCATGATCTTTACGAAACTTGTAGTTTCGGAATATTAAAATTAGGAATTTTAAACCGTCGGAGCATTCGACGTTAATTTCAACCCGGCCACAAAAATGTTGCTTTTTCAAAATTACAAATATGCCATAGACGAATTATTGAGGCTGAAAACTCGTACAGAAAAGTTACATTTCATTTGTTGAAATGTTACGTACATTTTTACGTGACGATCTTATACATTGCACAATTGAACTTCAGCAAGATCTGAAAAGTAGGACGAAAACAAAACGCAACAATTTCTAGGTCGAGCCGCATTGTCAGCTGGAAAGATGTTTATAATGAAGGTGAAACGGGCCACATGTATCAACGTAGTTCCATTCTCCTGCAGGCTTATACAAACACCTGCGACACTGGAGCAAGCGGCTGATAATGCTAATCGAAGAGTTTTCTCATGCTAGGAAAACTTCTACACGTATACCTACGCGCAACTGCGCACTATCCTGCTGTATACCCGTCATTTGTATTTAGCTACATGGAAAATCTAATAGAAACGAGAATTTTTGAGTTATCTGACCGATTGCCCGTCCATGGCGCGTTCAAAATGGTTTAACTGTACCGCCCTGTAGCTATATTGTCACATATATAGTCTGTCTGACTAAAGCGCATACTTCTAAATGTTTCCTGAAAACTGTTAAATGGTAAATTCAAACGCGAGCAGGTAGCGGGACCCTCCCACCAAGATGCTTTGTAAAGCGTCAGTTGTCGTCTGATCGTGGTCACAGACGAACCTCTATTATCGGAAAAACACATCGAAAAAGGATTCACTTGGGCAAAAGCAAGTTTGGATCGCGATTGGGACAACATAATTTTTTCGGACGAAGCTTCTTTTTAGGGACGTTCTCCCATCAATCATACCTGGTCTACCCCCATCAATAAACACCAAAGATCTGGAACGTCAAGCAATTATTCCGACAGACTCAAATCATATGGAGGTCACAAGATTATGTCATAAAATTAGTGGAAAGTATGCGTCGGAGATGCCAAGCGATTATTAATAATGGAGACGACTGGACCACTTATTAATAATAAAGCATCATGGTTTTTATATCATGTAGTGTGTATGTATTTTCTTTCAATGCTTTCTCCCAAAGAGTTTTTGAGTTTCGCCGAGTATGCTCTTGTTAAACAGACCATGTACACAAACACGCACACGCACACACGAACACCGTGCAGTTCCACATACAGATTCATGGATGTATGTGCTTGCCCAGAACGCTTGCATAGGGAGATAACCAATATGCATGAGGTAGTGTGTTGCCCAATAAATGCATTAGCATTTTCTGGAGAACGTTCGTCCATGTGTAATGTCTACTGAGCTACAGGGCTGTGATTAATAAGGGTCGGTCATGTAGTCATCTATGGATGAAGGAGGTGCCTAATCCTTCCAATGCCAACGAATCCGTTTACATTTTAGCTGCAATGAGAATGCACTCAGTGGGTCCATGCCTACTCGATAATAAGCTGAAAGACAGGTGTAATTTAATAATCCGATTGCCTGAATAGCGAACTTCCTGTTAAGACTTACCAATATGTAAAGTAGGTTGCAATTGGATTTGCATTTTAGAACAGTAACCGAGACGGGTTGCGCATCCTACCGTCCGGATGGACCAGTTAATGACGTCGTTTATATGCTGCAGGCCAATCGGCATCGAGGGACCAGTGACTGCTTCTTGACTGACGGTAGTGACATTTCATTTGATATTGGCGCGAACAGTCGCAATAAACGCGATGAATGGTGGCTATAAACGTTTTTCTCGTGTCTCGGCAATACCGCTGGTGGTTTTTTTTACTACGTGCGCATGTCCACCGAGTATTCTTTCGCCAGTACGATCCCTTTTTTAAAGTCCGGAAGGCGGGCATTTTTCGAAGAGACAGAACAGTCGCAATTTTATCGCGTTATTGCATTGTTCTGACGCCGAAGGCTCCACCGTATTGAGAAAATATCACGCTACCTGCGCTGACGGAATTGTAAAAAACTGCGACGATTGAAAATGAAAAGCGGAATGTCGGTACATCCGCGAAACCACGGTGAAGGTTATTTCAGCTACGAACGTGATGTAATCTATACATGTGAAAAAAGTTCCTGCTACTGAATGACTGACTGACTGACTGGCATATACACAACACACAGCCTAAACCACTAAAGATAGAAACATGAAATTTCGAAAATACGTTCCTTAGAAGGTGTGGAGGTGCACTAAGAGAGGATTTTTCGAAAATCCATTCGTAAGGGAGTGAAATGGGATGCGAATTTTGTTTTGAAAAATGTATTCCTTGCGTATATCAACTTGAAATTTCGTAAAAATATTCTTCAAAACAAATAATAAAATGCATATTTTAGGATTTTTCAAAACCATCCCTAATTAGGGGGTGCAACGGGGTGTTGAAGTTTATATAAGAAAATCGAATTCCCTGCTTTTAACACAATGGATTCGGAAGATATGCTCCTTAAAGGGCGTAGAAATGCACTAAGAAAGGATTAGTTTCTCACATGGTCTCATATGTGGGCTGTTCGAGAGTATCGAGGGCCCAAAACTTGAATGTGCTTGCCGAATACCATAAATCATATAATGTGGTCTACAGAACTTTATTGCAAAGCCATATAGTTCTGTAGACAACAATGCCATTGTATGATACTGGATTTGAAGGTTAGCACTTTTATACTACTATTTCCTTTATTAGCAACCCTTACCTCAGGTAGTCAGCCTACCACCGTGCCTGAGAAACATGACACTCTACCGTCTCTCTTTATTTCTTACTTTTTTTTCTCTTTGTTTATCTTCTCTCTGGATCAAATCCTAAAGTCCACGCGGACTAAGTCGGGGGCAAAGGCCCCGACTTCGTCCGTGTCCGCGATCTTTTACAAACATAGCGCAAAGCACTTTTGTTCCAAGTTTGTGGTAGACATTAACTTTTCCCAAGTGTAGCCTTTCACATGGTCCAATGTCTTGAGACTCGTCTATCATTTATTCTTGACTCATTAGCAGGAAAAACCAGGTGGTTTTTAGTAACATAGTCATTGCGATGATTCTTTCGAATCATCGCGGAAGTTCCCCGACTTTCTCTTGAGACGATATCAAGTTTAGGACCTTTCAGTGAAGATGCCATTTACCTAGATAGTGCGTGAACATTGAAGCAGTATTTCTCCGAGGCGATTATCCATACGATCTTTTAACCGTTTCGAATGGAAAATTCCAAATGGAACTAAGCTCATTGTGCCAGCAGGTGAACCGGTACAAGACGATGAATTTTTAAGAATATTCTGGCCATCGTCTTCGAGTTTGTTATAACGGCCTGAATAATTGTATTAGCAAGAAAGTGGGAATTCTTTTGCATGCCTATTGCCGAGCTTCACACCCTCGTCTTTGATCCCCGGGGAAATCCAACGAACAAGAAAAACAGGCGGAGAATCGTAATTGAATCCCGGGGTGCCCGAGTTATTACATTAAACCCAGAAGCACAGCCCAAGAGACTATCAAGATTGTGACGTACCTATGCAGAATTCAAGCACAGTGTGTCAGAGCTTGACGCATGAGCGGGACGATTTTTCTCTTCCCTTCTATGCATACCTACCGTTTGCCAGTTCGATTGCGGAACTAATCGATCAAACGATGTTCTGATGAAGAATGCATATCGTTTTTTTCCAACATTGGCTCTTCGTTTCGGGACTCATTCGACGAGAGCTTGGCAACGCTGCTGTTACGTATGCTACTAGAAATTATCAGAAGCGTTTCCTTCAAGCTTATTTCTCATCGAGACAAACTGAACATTTAGGTGCATTTGAACAGTTTAATGAAATCGGCAAAAACGCTTGTGATTTTACGAAAAAGGTAACGAACGGATTTTTTGAAAACCGACCATTCACTACGAACAAACTGAATCGAGCATTGGATCGAGAAGTATATCTCACAAAAAGGCATTCTGTACTTAGAGTTTCCGGGTATTCCAAAAATCTTACAATTTCCCGTGCGCAAATTGTCGTAGGGTACAATTGGATTCCCATAATTGTTCCCATTTCCTGGTAGGAATCCAATGTGCTATCACATTGGATCCCTATACTGAAACGTCAGGCTCGTACCTTGGATTTTGAATCCTAAAGGATTCCTGCATTATCGAACAGAATTCGATACGATTCTTGATCGATCACATCGCATTCTATATATTTAATTTTTCTAAACAAACTACATAGATTTAAAAAATGAGTGGATTTTAAAAAGGTATAAATATTATCTTGAAAAAGTATAAATCGCTCAAAAAAGTATACCTTAGAAATTGGATTGAATCAAATCACTAAAAATCCATTGTAATTGTCGTTTCTTATTTCTTTTACTGCACTTTGACATATCACCACACACGTGCACGCTCACAAAGCGAGCATGTCATATTTCAACACGCCGAATTGTTTGTTTTTCGAATGTGGTAAAAAATTTCAAACGGCGTTGATCGGGGGACACTGCAGAATACAATAGGATCCCAATGACGACTCCATAAGTGCGGTTTCCCTAACAAATCCCCATAGAGATATGGCTATATTTTGGAAATCCCAATAAATGTGTGCACGGGATCACAAAAGGTTTTTTTGTGAGAGATCCAACAAACTTCGTTTGAGAATTTCAAAAAAATCACGGCATAACAAAAGGATTTTTTTGGGCGATCCAACAAACTCCGTTTGAGAATTTCAAATGAAAATCGTCCCGGCGTTCCTATCAAATCCCTATAGGGATATGGTAGGATCTAGACACTCCCCAAGAAATTTCTGCACGGGTTGTGACGAAATGAATGAAAAGAGAACATAAGAAACCAATCAATCAAAAATATTCATAAAAAAACGAAAATGAATGGAATGCGAAAGCGACATTCGACTGTGATCGTATTCCTTCGCCATAAATAGTACCCTAGTCTTTTAGAATTTCGTATTGCCAGCCGTATGGATGGGAATAAAAAAAAAATGGAACGGGGATTTCGGCTAGGACCGAGCCATTGTGTAAAATCGATGCGCATGGTTTCACCCTTTTACTTGCTATGACGAAATGCATTGAACGCATAAAAAAAAAAAAAGAAAAAAAAAGCGAATAAAAAAGTGAAAAGCAATGATTGTGGAACGGTCGCAAATTGCCCTTAATCGTATAATAAATACAGTACAACGGTAGTGATGAAAGCGAAAGAAAGAAAAAGCGCGGAACGAGTTACGATAAGTTGAATTATATGGCGCGGAATTTCGACTGGAACCGTTTCCATTTGGTCGGAATCGAGGCGTAAAAGCCTGTCGTTGAAACAATTCAATGTTAATTAAATCGCGACGTGTTGCCCGTAAAGAGCACTCGTGTATAGAATTGCCTCGGCGCGGGCCTCGCGTGTGTTTCATTGGCAGATAGCAAATTAATTCCAGATTTGCCTAATTTCACCGTAACGCATCTCGCGTGTCTTTCATAGCGCGAACAAATTACATCTGTATTAACGATCATTGCTGAGCACGGAGTGAAAGCGATCACGCGAAATAGCCTCAACCTCTAGTCGCATTTGCATGTATAATCAAACGGATATGTGAAACGATACGAGAGACTGACGCCCTGTATAACTGTAATCGTAGACTTTGGGTGTAACGAAATTTTTCAATGACTCGATGAGTGAGTGGTTCAAAGTAGGCCGTTTTTGTGTGGTGAACTCGAGGAGCAAAGTTTTGTGCCAATGATGCTCGAGGTTCATAGCATTGAGGATAGCATGTCGCGTATTGCGCGATCGAGGAAGGTTATCGATCGAGTCAAATCCCAAGGCTGAGCTAGTTTCGACTTATCGCCGCGTAGCTCTTACCACCCCATTCGTTTGAGCACTAAACTCGGGCGTAACATGGCATATCGTGTGAAATTCGTATTTGTGCAACCCAATATATTGCTTGGATATGCCTGCTCGGTAACGAATGACGCCTACGACAAAATTCGAATGACCGTATAACTCACTGGTTCTAGAAACCCACTTTCAACCATTCCGTTCGAACTCAATTCCGCCCTAGTTACAGCGTCCACAAATTGACATAAACTTTTGCTTTCCCATAACGAAAGAATATGTGTATCAGAAGATCCAGCTCAAAAGATCCAGCTGAGTCTTAGGAGGACGCGTAATTAAGGCCTTAGGTCACTTTAGGAATTTCCAAAAATCGTCTTTTTTTTTAAATTAAAACTGTACCTTAGTCCATATAAAATCATATTCTAAAAGATTACGGGTATGAGAAATCTCTAAGTACGCGATTTTCGAATTCTAGCGCAACCCTTCTTGATTCATGCCGTGACTTTCTACTAACTTTAAACGCGTTTATCTCAAAACTATATTTTTCAAATCAGCCAGATTCATAACTCAAACAAATTTCAACCGATTGACTTGAAATTTTAACTGTATATTTAGAATTATATTTTCTGAGGCACTACGTAGGATTTTTTAAATTATATTGCATAGTTCCTTTTTTATAAACAATTTCCTGAGAATTTTCTCATGGCATTTTATACTTTTTGTTTTAGAAATGTGCCATTTTAAAAAAAAAACAATATATCAAAAAAATCCTTACGTACTTCTATAGCTATTCTTATATATAATCGAAAAAACTTTAGTGTCTCATCATAACTAAAAAATTATCGGAGCTGTTGGTCCAGCCGTTGACCTGCCAGAAATAAAGGCGTCATCGGAAAAATGCTGCACAGTCGCCATTTTGACATGTATCGGTGTGAAAAAATAATTTTGTATAGTCAATTACATGTATAATAAAACCCCTATTTTGTAATTCCAATTTATTTTAGGATTTCGCTGAAAAAAATTACAAAATATGCCCTTTTTTGGCCTCTAGAGTGGCCTAAGGCCTTAACCTTCCGTTGACACGACGGGTCATTTTAACTCGAACGAATTTGAATTAAAATCCTCATTTTTCGAAAAATGAAAATTAAAAAAAATGTTCAACCTACAGTTTAGTTTTAGATTATCCGAGTTTCAGTTACGCCCACATATTAGGAAATGTTAAAAGTAGTCCTGATTTTTTAAAATAAAAACTGCCCGAAAACTTGTTAATGGCAGGTCGATAAAGTGACTAGAGATAAGTAATCCAACGGAAGGTTCCCGAGTGGGAAACTTGTTTTGCACATTATTTATATCATAGCGCCATTTCACGATTCTTCTCCCTCATCTGCCAATTATGGTTATGATATTTGCGCAACAAATATATTACTTCGTTCATTCGAAATTATATTTAAAAAAAAACGCTTACGTGTGAGGTGGTTTCGATCCCAGGATCTCTGAGTGATAAATCCACGCCACCGTCCACTGAGCCAGTTCTACTTAGTTAATTTATTAATTTAGCATCGCATCGTCTACAGATGTATCGTTGGGATGCAACGAACATTCTTTTTTTATTACATTATTTCTTTATTTTCATTATCGTTCAAAATCTTATTTTGCAAATTTGGACTGTAGATCTCCGATACGGATCCTGAGAACCGTACGAGCGATTTTCTCGACACGAATATGTCGAAAAAAGAAAAACGTTAATGAAATTTTCGTTGCGTTGCAACGATGCAAACTTCAATACCATCGATTTCACCGTTACGAAATATTTGCATCGAGAGGTGGACGAAGTCAAGGAGAGACCGGCGGGAGGCAACATCGTCGAAGGGAAACCGACGAGAAAATTACATTACCGATCGACCGATCTAACCGTGAACCCGTACATCGGCTGTCGTTTCTGCATACACAGCTATATATAAGACTTTACCGAGTGAACTTGCGTTACCTGTCGTGTTCGTAACGCTCTCCCGGGTATGTACCACAATTCATTACATCCTTTTGATGAACGGATACGCTTCGAAGTATATTTTGCTTCGTCGAAACAATAATTAGATCGTGTGGTTGATCGTCGATTGATTCAAACATTATAGTTCAAGCAATGTCATCCGCAAGGACGGCTGACTTGCAAAAAAATGTCACTACGTTAATGATTATATTATTTGTATGGATGAATTGCGTTTCAGCAAATGTGTATGAAAGCTCTTCGCAATCACTTGGCCTGGCACAACCGTACACACGTTGCGTGGATATAAAGCAAAAAGTAGCCGAGTGAATCGATTTAACAACGTTAATTCGCAGTTTCAGCTTGACAGTTGACTCGGCTGCGTAACACTTTTATTTGTTTGTGTGTTTGTCAGCTTCACGTGACCACGATCGCGAGCGTGAAAATGAAAATTTAACGACACCGCGCAGCCTTCCACGTTTATACACAACGTGAATTCGCTATGAAAAGTCGAATCAAACGAAAATGTAACGTGGCAAAGTGACCACATGGGCGAACAAAAATGTTCAAAGTGCGTTCGTTACGGTTGGAATCTCAAGAAAAATGTTCATACAGCGATTTCTTTAAATTCAATATTTCCATCAAGTTTTTTCATGAACAAAAACAAGTAGAATCCCTACGTTGTACCGAAAGAAAAAATCCAAAAATAAATTGCATTCAAAATATCATAATTCTCGCGCCATTACTATATGAAAAACTGAGAGGCAAAAGAACGCGAACGAAGAGTGATTCCCACGTTTTTCTTTCTCGAGTTTAACGATGTTTAATTCAATTGAGAAAATACGGCTCCACAAGTATATGTATGTGTACTCAAGTCACATTGATGTGTTTTTTTTCGACTGTAAGATATAAAAAAATTAATGACAGTAACAAGAGCAGTAGCAATGTTCTGTAGCGAGGGTTTGAGCGCCTAGCAAAATATTGATTAAGGCCTTAGACCACTCTAGAGGCAAAAAAGGCATATTTTGTGATTTTTTTTTCAGCGAAACCATAAAATAAATCGGAATTACAAAATAGGGGTTTTATTATACACGTAATTGACAATACAAAATTATTTTTTTTTACAGCGATACACGTCAAAATGGCGACTGTGCAGCATTTTTCCGATGACGCCTTTATTTCTGGAAGGTCGACGGTCGGACCAACAGCCCCTATAATTTTTGAGTTATGAGACACTAAAGTTTTTTTTCGATTATATATAAGAATAGCTATAGAAGTACGTAGGATTTTTTTGATATATTGTTTTTTGTCAAAATGGCGCATTTCTAAAATAAAAAGTATAAAATGACATGAGAAAATCGTCAGAAAATTGTTTATAAAAAAGGAACTATGCTATATAATAAAAAATCCTACGTAGTGCCTCAGAAAATGTAATTTTAAATATACAGTTAAAATTTCAAGTGAATCGGTTGAAATTTGTTTGAGTTATGAGTCTGGCCCACTTGAAAAATGTAGTTTTGAGATAAACGCGTTTAAAGTTAGTAGAAAGTCACGACATGAATCAAAAGGGGTTGCGCTAGAATTTGAAAACCGAGTACTTAGAGATTTTTCACACCCATAATCTTTTGGAATATAATTTTATAGATACTAAGGTACATTTTTAATTAAAAAAATCGATTTTTGGAAAATCCTAGATTGGCCTAAGACCTTAAGTTACACTACCTCGGCGCTCGGAAAAATAGATATAAAAATGATGGAAAATTGTGACGCGATTGTTATATATATATAAAATAATTTTGATTCTTCACAAATACTATATAGTTTTATTTACAAATAAAAAAACGAATAAAAAAATATGGCCGAGACAGAAGTCGTCTAGTGAACCCTCTTTTTAAACTAGTGGACAAAATATCTCGTGATCTACTCAACCGATTTTGATGCAATTTATACCACATATTCTTTAAAATATTATCTAGGATGTATCGTAGAATTTTTTAAAATTGGATGCCGCGTTCATTTTTTTATTATTTTTTTAAACTTAACATTTTAGTAAAAATTAGAGTTTTTTTTTTCAAACAGTTGTCATGTCAACAAAAAATTTAAATATTTTTTCCCTATGCTACACTTTGGCTATTACCTTTTTGTATAAGAATTTTTTTTTATTCTTCAGACGATGCCTAACAGAGAAAAAAATTCCACCATCCGCAAAGATTTCCCAAAGTGGGTCCCACTAGACGACTTATATATCCGCCATTTTTTTTTTAAATTTCTTCATGAAACTATAATGTATTTGTGAAAAATAAACATAATATTATATATTTAATAGTGGCTTAAAAATGTTCTTAAATTTTTATTCCTATTTTTCCGAGCGTAAGGTGGTGTGACGCCTTAAAACTTGTTTACCATCGTTGGCTCGCTTCACACGGTGCGGCTATATACGCATACATACGAAGTCACACAAATATATATGTGTATGCATATATATTTATATATACATATATATATATACAGTGAAGAGGTATAAAAGGAAAAATATTCACCGGCATAAAAGGTGTTTGAATGTGGCGGTAGGTCATGGTGGTATGGACTAAGGTACGTACTATCGATCATAGATGTGTGTATATATATATATATATATATATATATATATGTGCGTGTGTGTCTCGATATTTTCTCCTCTGTGGCCTGTCCATTTTTTACAATACGTCGCCTTATCTGACGACATTCTGCCCTTAATGAAAGAATTCTCTGAGGAGGAATGTTCTGAATCCTCGGTGAGCACAAGTGCAACAAAACTTGAATAAAAGTCCCGTTATATTCCTCGAATTCATAGGAACGAACATACGAGCACGGGACGTTTCCACAGATGAACAACTAACGAGCGAGTATTACTTCGACTTTTGCAAACGCATCCTGTCGCATTTTAACGCTTTCGAAGAATCGAAAGACACGGTCCGAGCATACTTGTATATTTTCTCCCTTGGCTCTTTTGCACCGTCTACTCACGGTATTTTGTCAGCAAGCGTAGCAAGATGCGGCCTGGAGAAGTTTACTCTTGAATAGGCAAAAAGAGCCGAGCACTTTGCGCCATCCGAGATCGCAATGTTGCTCCTGTTCTTTGTGCATGCCGTATCGCGCTTTTTCGGTCACAATAAGGAGATCCTCGAGGAATTTATGCCCGAGTTAAACGAGCGTGCGAGCATGAGGGATCAAATGCGACGACACACGAGGCTGAGCGATACTTCTTTTTCCACTCGCTCCCCGACCACGCATATATCTCAGTATCAGCAGGGGTCTCTCCGACGACGAAGATCATGTTATATGAGACAAGGAGCGAGAGTGAGAAAATAAGAGAGGGAGGGGGGGGGGGGGGAGGGAGACGGGAAAAGAGACGAAGAATGAGAAAAGAGAACGATGAAGTGTCTAATTAGTTTCTGCCATTGAATATTATGCGGATAAGATCGCAGGTATTCAGCCAACTTTTCATATTATCCTCATGATACTTAGCCCGGAATTTAATGAAGAAAAGTGCTGATTGCTGAACTGCTTATTATTTATTTCTTTTTTCCCAATACCTTGCAGTAATGTTTTCGACGTGCCAAGCAACACAATGATCTCTGTTCGACTGTTGTCTTTCTTGAGTACTCGTATCCTGCCGATTATCCTTTAGTACTAACGGAACCGCAATTCCGTACTATCGAATTGAACAATCAATTTTTTTTCCAGATACTCCGAAAAAAAGTACACAACAGATACTTTGGGTTAAGCCGATCCGATTATTTCAAATGACTACACTTCCCTATTGTTTTTTTGTTGCTTTTTCATGAACTTTGAATCTTCGTCTGGACCCTTTCCAAATATTAGGTCAAAATTTTGCGAAGTGTCGAAGTTGCAAAAAATTTCGTATCCGAGCACGGATCAGCTGATGTTTCGCAAATCGGTAAATCTCTTCAGCGTAAAATACACGAAATATATCGGTGGCGATGATGTTAAGACGTTCAAAGAATTGATGAACGATGCCGTTTGTGGACCCTATGTTGTAATTAGTAAAAAAAAAAAAACGAATGAGTACGTCGGGTTGAAAAATGCATGAGAACGAGATTAAGAGAGTGCGCAAGAGAATTTACAAGGATCTCGGTGACACGGGGAGATTAATAGCTAAATTGATCTGTCGATTGAGTATTTCTTATAGTCTTGCTGTTAGGCGGAATCATAATTCCGTTGAGAATATGAAAAAAAGCAATCTTGTCAACGCATCAATATGAAATATCAACCGATGAAAACCGCAACTGCTGCCTTGAGGGACCAAAATCTTGGTAATTGTGACGATGAATCAAGGCACGGTAAACACTTCCAGAATACACGCATGAACCAGCCCATGGATGTTGATGCCACAAAGACGACGTATGAGAATCTGGCTGACAGTAATCTGCTTGAGGGGATGCCTTGGAGGATTTACACAAAATAATAACGAAATTTTTGCTAAATTAGTTTGGAAAGTTGCCTCGAAGATTCTAAATAGCGAAGCAAAAGTCGTGTGGATTACTAGTCAAAGTGCTACTTGGGTTTTCAATGAAGGTTCATATTTGTGTTCGAAGGTCTTGGAAATCATGAATATCGAGGCCGCTAAAAAAGACCGAATAAGAAGGAGACGAGAAAGACAGGAGGCTGAATCCATGGCGCGAATGCTGAAAAATTGTTATAAGACGAGTTTTTTTTTCAAATCGGTGGATAACTTGAAAACTAATGATAACTTGAAAGCTATCTGAACGATTCACTTGGAATCTGGACAGCATATGCTTCATTCCTTTGTTTTTGAATTCAGTCGGCCTAATCTCTGCAAAATCTTTTAACCCCGATGAATGTGTGAAAAAGTGATGAATTCTTACATTTTTTTGTATATACGGTCACCATTTTGTTATATTCTCAAAAATCAAAACTGTATTCGATTGAATTCTTTTTTTTTTTGTTCCAGCCCAGCTGTTTAGCCGTAAAGGTCTTATTTTGGCATTGGGCAGCCTCATCCGCTGCCAAAATAAGACCTTTTTTCAACTAGCTGCTGTAGGCCCCATATATTCAATAGAAATGAAAACATTTCGTTTATTCTTGAAGATTGCGTACATTCATATTGCAAAAAAATGGTTAATATAAATGCAACAAAATAAACACGATTAAAAAAAAAAATCGGAGCTTTTTTTCGCTCACAGATGTACCCGACCCTGTTGATATCATGGCGTTGAAGTTTGCATCGTTGTATAGCAACGAAAGATCTTTGTAATTATTTTATTTCTTCGTTTTTATTATAATCTATAATTTTTTAAATAGATGGATCCATTATCAGGATAAGAAAAACTGTTCGAGGGATTTTTGTACCCTTAATCGTAAAAAAAAAAAACGTTTAAAATAGAGGAAACATTAATTTTCGTTGCATTCCAACGATGCAAACTTCAACGTAATTTAATATCACAAAGTACAGTAGATATACTGCCGGAAATTATTTTCATGCTACTAAAGCAACTTCGCAGATTGGTGGTATTTTAAAATAATTTTATATGTGGTACATCTATGTTTTGTTAATTGTTTTTTTTTAATTATCAAGTGGATGTCTCTCCTGTCCAGTCATTGAGCCGTTTCAAATGACAGTCGTTAATCTCGATGCCATTGAATACTGATCTTACGATCAAATAAAAATAGATTATCTCGTATGTTTCGTGCGTATATGTCCAAAGAGACTGCTTTATTGTATCTCTGTGTAAAACTCTTCCTGTGTGCGTTGCTTGGCTCCGCGCTATTGCCATTTCCCCAATTCTATCATTAATTTTCCTCTTTGACATGCCACGAAGGATGCCTGTCTCCGGCATTAGTGGTCTATTTATTGGTGAAACGCATCGAGCAATATTTGGTTCCCTCATACTGGCGTTAACTGTTCGCCAATAGTGATTACAATCTTCCGCCTAATTCGTTTATCGTATAACTGTGTGCTTTATTTTCCAAAATTGAAAGCTCTCTAACGATAATATAAGAGTTATAGCTACAGCGACCGGCAAAAAAAAGAGACCACCTCATATTTCTAATTTAGATCCGTAAGGAAATATTTAAAATACCGATAATTTCTTTTTTTGCTAATACAACTCTCTAGAGACTTAGCTTTAATATTTGAAGCAAATGTGCAAGTTATTTTTTTTTGGTCTAGTTTTCCGTGATATTTTTCGTGAATTTTTCCTTCAAGTATAAGACAAAAAAACCATTTTGATCTTTTGCATTTTTTATCTCTCCGCTGATCAAAATTTTTCTATATTTTCTTTAGCTTCTTGTAAGTCCTTGTAATGTACGTTTACTATATTCATCTATTCATTGTTCAGTTGAGGTAAATCGCGTGTCAAGATGGGTGAAAAACAAGTTTGTTCTCAAAGTCAAAGATTGATTATAAAAGACATTTAAAATGGCACAAGGAAAAATAGCTGATAAATTTGAAGTGAGCGAAACTCAAGTACTGTGGAGAAAGGTTTGCGATACTGGTTGTGTTGGGGACAGGGAAGGAAGCGGAAACGGGCGACTACGTATCGAGACGATTCTCGTATCCTATGGGAATGCAAGAAAAATCAATATTCGGCAGTACGCAATATTCAAGAAAACATTTAATTAAATGTGTCGCATAAAACGATTTGGCGAAGACTTCGTGAAGCTTATTTGCATAGCCGATTTATTAGTGAACGGGTTTTCATTAACAAATGCTATAAAAAGAAACGTTTACATTTCGCAAAAAAATGTTTGAATAAGTCAATTGCGTTTAGGAAAAACGTTCTTTCGTCTGAGGAGAGCAAATTTGGATCGTTCAATAGAAAATGAAGACTGAGAGTGTGGAGAAAAACCGGGGAAAAACACCAACAGCGCCACGTAGAGCAAACTGTGAAACACGGAGGCGGTAATATTATGGTTTGGGGTTGCTTTGCTTGATCGAGGCTAAGCGAATTAGTAAAAAGCAATGGCATATTGACTAACTAATTGACTAATAGGCAATCAATGGCACAAGTACATTGATATCCTCAATTAAACTTTGGAAATGCCCTTGCTTCGTGTTGAATTAGGAAATCAGCAGATCACACTTGAATAGTTGAGTCGCTGATAAAAATTGTTTACAATTATTTGATATCCGTCAGAAGCCAGAACTCTTTTCTAATACATCAAACGATAAAAATACCACAGTATCCAACCCACAAAATATCTAGAACTAACGCCTATCCATCAGCAGATCACACTTGCATAGTTAAGGTGCTGTTTAAAATTATTTACAATTGTTTGGCAACAGTTAGAAGCAAGAACTCTTTTCGAATACATCAAAAAATACAAATACCACAGTATCCCACCCACAAAGTACCTAGAACTAATGCCTATCCATTAGCAGATCACACTTGCATAGTTAAGGTGTTGATAAAAATATCTAAAAGCCAGAACTCTTGTCAAATATATCAAACAATACTGGAACTATAATTTACCACGTAAAAGACACCTAAGACCACACACCTATACATCAGCAGATCACACTTGAATAGTTAAGTCGCTGATAAAAATTGTTTACAATTATTTGGTAACAGTCAGAAGCCAGAACTCTTTTCAAATACATCAAACAATACAAATACCACAGTATCCCACCCACAAAGTACCTAGAACTAACGCCTATCCATCAGCAGATCACACTTGCATAGTTAAGGTGCTGTTTAAAATTGTTTACAATTGTTTGGCAACAGTTAGAAGCCAGAACTCTTTTCGAATGCATCAAACAATACAAATACCACAGTATCCCACCCACAAAGTACCTAGAACTAACGTCTATCCATCAGCAGATCACACTTGCATAGTCAAGGTGCTGATAAAAATTGTAAATTATTATTTAAAAATAGCTAAAAGCCAGAACTCTTCTCAAATATATCAAACAATACTGGAACTATAATTTACCACGTAAAAGACACCTAAACCTCACACCTATGCATCAGCAGATCACACTTGAATAGTTAAGTCGCTGATAAAAATTGTTTACAATTATTTGGTAACAGTCAGAAGCCAGAACTCTTTTCAAATACATCAAACAATACAAATGCCATAGTATCTTACCCAGAAACTACCTAGAACTGACACCTACCCATCAGCAGATCACACTTGCATAGTTAAGGTGCTGATTAAAACTGTTGACAATTGTTTGGCAACAGTTAGAAGCCAGAACTCTTTTCTAATACATCAAACAATACAAATACCACAGTATCCCACCCACAAAGTACCTAGAACTAACGCCTATCCATCAGCAGATCACACTTGCATAGTTAAGGTGCTGTTTAAAATTGTTTACAATTGTTTGGCAACAGTTAGAAGCCAGAACTCTTTTCGAATGCATCAAACAATACAAATACCACAGTATCCCACCCACAAAGTACCTAGAACTAACGTCTATCCATCAGCAGATCACACTTGCATAGTCAAGGTGCTGATAAAAATTGTAAATTATTATTTAAAAATAGCTAAAAGCCAGAACTCTTCTCAAATATATCAAACAATACTGGAACTATAATTTACCACGTAAAAGACACCTAAACCTCACACCTATGCATCAGCAGATCACACTTGAATAGTTAAGTCGCTGATAAAAATTGTTTACAATTATTTGGTAACAGTCAGAAGCCAGAACTCTTTTCAAATACATCAAACAATACAAATGCCATAGTATCTTACCCAGAAACTACCTAGAACTGACACCTACCCATCAGCAGATCACACTTGCATAGTTAAGGTGCTGATTAAAACTGTTGACAATTGTTTGGCAACAGTTAGAAGCCAGAACTCTTTTCTAATACATCAAACAATACAAATACCACAGTATCCCACCCACAAAGTACCTAGAACTAACGCCTATCCATCAGCAGATCACACTTGCATAGTTAAGGTGCTGTTTAAAATTGTTTACAATTGTTTGGCAACAGTTAGAAGCCAGAACTCTTTTCGAATGCATCAAACAATACAAATACCACAGTATCCCACCCACAAAGTACCTAGAACTAACGTCTATCCATCAGCAGATCACACTTGCATAGTCAAGGTGCTGATAAAAATTGTAAATTATTATTTAAAAATAGCTAAAAGCCAGAACTCTTCTCAAATATATCAAACAATACTGGAACTATAATTTACCACGTAAAAGACACCTAAACCTCACACCTATGCATCAGCAGAGCACACTTGAATAGTTAAGTCGCTAATAAAAATTGTTTACAATTATTTGGTAACAGTCAGAAGCCAGAACTCTTTTCGAATACATCAAACAATACAAATACCATAGTATCTTACCCAGAAACTACCTAGAACTGACACCTACCCATCAGCAGATCACACTTGCATAGTTAAGGTGCTGATTAAAATTGTTGACAATTGTTTGGCAACAGTTAGAAGCCAGAACTCTTTTCTAATACATCAAACAATACAAATACCACAGTATCCCACCCACAAAGTACCGAGAACTAACGCCTATCCATCAGCAGATCACACTTGCATAGTTAAGGTGCTGTTTAAAATTGTTTTCAATTGTTCGGCAACCGTTAGAAGCCAGAACCCTTTTCGAATACATCAAACAATACAAATACCACAGTATCCCACCCACAAAGTAACTAGACCTAACGCCTATCCATCAGCAGATCACCCTTGCATAGTCAAGGTGCTGATAAAAATTGTGAATTATTATTGAAAAATAGGTAAAAGCCAGAACTCTTCTCAAATATATCAAGCAACACTGGAACTATAATTTACCACGTAAAAGACACCTAAACCTCACACCTATGCATCAGCAGATCACACTTGAATAGTTAAGTCGCTGATAAAAATTGTTTACAATTATTTGGTAACAGTCAGAAGCCAGAACTCTTTTCAAATACATCAAACAATACAAATACCATAGTATCTTACCCAGAAACTACCTAGAACTGACACCTACCCATCAGCAGATCACACTTGCATAGTTAAGGTGCTGATTAAAACTGTTGACAATTGTTTGACAACAGTTAGAAGCCAGAACTCTTTTCTAATACATCAAACAATACAAATACCACAGTATCCCACCCACAAAGTACCTAGAACTAACGCCTATCCATCAGCAGATCACACTTGCATAGTTAAGGTGCTGTTTAAAATTGTTTACAATTGTTTGGCAACAGTTAGAAGCCAGAACTCTTTTCGAATGCATCAAACAATACAAATACCACAGTATCCCACCCACAAAGTACCTAGAACTAACGCCTATCCATCAGCAGATCACACTTGCATAGTCAAGGTGCTGATAAAAATTGTAAATTATTATTTAAAAATAGCTAAAAGCCAGAACTCTTCTCAAATATATCAAACAATACTGGAACTATAATTTACCACGTAAAAGACACCTAAACCTCACACCTATGCATCAGCAGAGCACACTTGAATAGTTAAGTCGCTGATAAAAATTGTTTACAATTATTTGGTAACAGTCAGAAGCCAGAACTCTTTTCAAATACATCAAACAATACAAATACCATAGTATCTTACCCAGAAACTACCTAGAACTGACACCTACCCATCAGCAGATCACACTTGTATAGTTAAGGTGCTGATTAAAATTGTTGACAATTGTTTGGCAACAGTTAGAAGCCCGAACTCTTTTCTAATACATCAAACAATACAAATACCACAGTATCCCACCCACAAAGTACCTAGAACTAACGCCTATCCATCAGCAGATCACACTTGCATAGTTAAGGTACTGTTTAAAATTTTTTTTAATTGTTCGGCAACAGTTAGAAGCCAGAACCCTTTTCGAATACATCAAACAATACAAATACCACAGTATCCCACCCACAAAGTACCTAGAACTAACGCCTATCCATCAGCAGATCACCCTTGCATAGTCAAGGTGCTGATAAAAATTGTGAATTATTATTTAAAAATAGCTAAAAGCCAGTACTCTTCTCAAATATATCAAACAATACTGGAACTATAATTTACCACGTAAAAGACACCTAAACCTCACACCTGTGCATCAGCAGATCACACTTGAATAGTTAAGTCGCTGATAAAAATTGTTTACAATTATTTGGTAACAGTCAGAAGCCAGAACTCTTTTCAAATACATCATACAATACAAATATCATAGTATCTTACCCAGAAACTACCTAGAATTGACACCTACCCATTAGCAGATCACACTTGCACAGTTAAGGTATCGGATAGAATAAAAGGTGACTTCTCTTTTTGCTGGTCCCTCTATATCCAGGAAAAAAAGTAATTACACGTCGACGACCCAAGTTTCGAGTGACATAGTCTGAATGTTGACAGAATATTTTTTAGGTATATTTGTTAATGCCAAACATGAAAAAGTATTATCCATCCATCATTTCTCGGTCCTCGGATACTTTTTCTTATAGCATTCTGCAGTCGACTCTGCTGCTATAGTAACAGTAATTACACTCCCACTAATCATGACAGAACACATGTGACTCGGATTTTTGGGCAATGTTTGTTTGAAAGGTAGGTATTTTTTTCATTTGCCAATTTTCGAAACGGATACTAATATTTTATGAAGCTCGTAGAGACTCCGCGGTATTTGAAATATTTGGCATAGCGTCATCCCGCATTGCCTATCATGTGCAGACCTCGCGTTAATTAATTAATGACAGATGCGAGATCGTCGCGTGCAGTCTCATCTTTATACATCTCTTTACCTCCCCCTCTCTCTTTTTCTCTCTCTCTCTCTCTCTCCCTATTTTCGTTGTTCGAAGTGACCCTAGCGAGAAAGATCGACAGTACGAATTCTATGCGTCGTCGCAAAAACAGGATAGCATTATCTAAAGGAAATTTATCCTTCATACTTATCTTTTCATCCAACATTTCCTGTTGTCACGCAACAACATATTTCATTCGTTCTTTCTTACCGTATTATGTAACCTCGTACGCCGCTATATTTCTGATGTTCGATTGACCAACTTGCATCGCATCTATAAAATTGTAGGCCTTTCCATTTTATATTTACACTCGGGGTTTAATCTTCAAGAGCCATTATGAATAAGGTCTTGTCAAGGCGTTTTTCTATAGATTTTTTATTTATTTTGAGGACTCATTCAGGACACTATTAAATGATTACCTGCAAACTTTCAAATGGATTCACCGTTCTGTTTTCGAGATATTGACCATCAAAGATTTCATGGGTTTACACGTGTTCTTATGGGGAGCAGTGGAAAATTTCACATTTCACGCAGTAATTTCGAAACTTTTCTACAGATTAAAAAAAAAGTCTCAATTGCAGAAGAACATATGACGAAGTGGGTAAAAAAAATCATGAATTTTGACCGTTTAGTTTCTGAGATATAGAGATTTAAATTAAGCAATGTCTAGCGATAATAGCGCCAAGAAGCGACTGCAGCAGACTAGAACTAGATTACAGTAGTGTGTGCATATCCGTAAACGCAGAGTATCTATGTTTAGTAGCCGAAATGGATAGTCTGATACAAAAGTGAGGGTTAGGTAAACATTATATTAAGCGTTTTCATCATTACTTCTTTCATCGATTGAGCGAAGAATAAACTTTTCAACATGACTGTGGTGAGACTAGTACCTTAAGCGTTATCTATACCGAGCATGTAATACTAAAAAAAATGACACGTATTGCTACTTATTTGCCAAAACGCATCCACGGAAACATATTCACCAATAGTTCTTGAAGTCACTGGAAATAAGATAGTTACTAGATTGAAAAGTAATTATTTCTGACTCAAACGAACAAATGGATAAGAAATTACATTATAAACGCTCAGACGCCCGTAGACCTGAAGATAGAGATGCATACGTTTACAGCGTGATTTATGTTCTGAATTGTCCTATCTTTCTTTCCTCGATCCGTGTGTATTGTCTTTCGTGGTTCAACCGCAACGAAAAAAAAGCAAAATGGAGCACATCGTTAAAAGATCTCTTTCAATCGAAGAGTTTCGTTGCGTTTCAGTGATCTGCAGTGTCTGTCTCATTTATCGTGGGTAACCGAAGACAGTAGTAAGCAGCCTCGCGTCGAGATCGAGGCGAATGAGAGTGTATGATTTTTTTTTCCATTAATGCTCCGCTTTACGTCTCGTATTCTTCTTTGTCCATTTACGGGCCGACAGAGTACTGTCTTGCCGTGCAATTTGAAATTTGTCATTTCGAAAAGACACGAGTAACATTGATGTCTGGATATACTGAATTTTGCTTTCAAGAAGGGAGAGAATTGTCGTCCCATTTTTATTTTATAGAGGCTATTAGAGTGGTTTATGTTGGCATTTAGCCGAATCTAGTGTCAAGACAGCTGTTATATACGCGTATGTTACCAAACGAATGGCCTTGCACTCTCGCCATCAATTGGTACTTAAAACTGAGAAACGATGTAAACCGCTTTGGGAATCTGGTACCTCCGTTGTTTCGTGTCTCTGTGTAACACTTGTAATCCTGATAACTTTGCCTAATACAGCGAGATATTCTACAATGGAGTTTTTATTTACGATTACGATGGGCCTTAACCAGTAAATGGCTGTATAGGTTTTGATTGAAGTATACAAAATTCGTTACACTATAGTCGCTGTCAATGTTCAATGTCGTGTGGGACGAAACAAAAGTTATTTTAACTTAAAAAATAATCTGTAAATAATATTTTCTTGTGAAGCAAACGAAAATAACTTGAGCAAAACATCCACCATTCAGATTTCACCTGAAAGTCAAGTTTAACATTTTGTATGATTTTTTTTTTCAAGAATACACATCGATACAAAATGTTGAAATTATGTAGCAAGGAAGACAACAAATATTATGTTGATATTCGATCATCGATAAGGAAAGGTTCGTAAAAAGAACTTGAATAAAGCACAAAACAATTGTTCAACAATGAATCAAAAGTAAAGGTGAATCTTGTGCTGAAGTCTGAAAGTAAATTGCAACACACTGCACCTTGGACCTCAACTGCAAAGACCTCACTATACAGTATGAACTGCCATGAGAAAGTGGCTTGGATCCCCAGGGGTTCACGCTGGAGAACGAGAGCATACGATACCACAAAGAGCGATAGGACGGAGAACATCGTTTTGTTGGGCTATCTGCCAAAACTACACCAGTCTGGTAGAGGAAAGCCGCGCGAAAGAGAGCCATTTCACGTATATATATATATATGACCGTGTGTGTACCTTTGTATATGTGTTTGTGCTCGTATTTCTATGAGCGTGTGCAAAGAAAGTCAAAGGTCACCGACGAAATTCAGCCAATTCCCGAAGAACATCGTTCGAGAAAACTACAGGGCCAAAATATCAAGCAAGGCAATAAAAGACCGCAGAAAAAAAAACTTTTACGAATCAATGTGCAGAGCATGACAAAAGAAAACGATCTACGCTGAGAGAGAGAGAGAGAGAGAGAGAGAGAGAGAGGGAGAGAATATGTCAATAAAAAGTATTCCCTCAATCTCTGAAATACGCTAATAATGCACTACTCTATGACCTTTGGCAAAACATTTTCTTAAAAAGCGGCGTCAAGTTGACGATTTTACAAACATTAATTCGTCGCGTGACATCAAATAATTCACGTTTTCACTTCTGCGAACAGAACATTCGACATATTCACTACGAGACTGTAATTTTTTTATTAAATTTTTTACTAAGACTGTAATTTTCTACTAAATTTCTTACTAATACTGTAATTTTTCATTAAATTTCTTACTAAGACTGTAATTTTTTACTAAATTTCTTACTAAGACACTGTAATTTTTTTACCAAATTTATTATGAAAGGAAATATCATCAACACGTTCGAATTATTTTTGACCGTGGTAAGCGGGAAATGTGACATCAGAAGACATATCGTTTCTATAATCTGATCAACGCGAGAACCTCATCTCTTCCCGGATCTGAGTTTGGCCAACACTATTCTTATCGACTTCGGTGCGTTTACGATTAGCTAAACGCGAGGCGAAAAATACTTACACAGTATTCACAAATGTAATCATTGGACATTTTACAGTATCCTTTTCGTGTTTATTCACAATTATTGATAGAGATAGAGATTATTAATTGGGTAAAATTAGATTTGCGAAAGTACTTTTCGTATACATTTCGAGAAAAAAAATCGCATGTACTTTAACGATTTATTATTTTAAAACGTCCCGTTAACGATTTTAAATGAATTTTGTCGCGATAACAGTTCAGGTTTCAAGGCAGACTGCGAGGAAATAAATGAAGCGAATGGATTATCGCCTGAGAATACTAGATCTTCCAAAAAAAAAAAAAAAAAAAACTAGCGATCGATGATTCAATCGTTTGTACAGATTCAATCCTGTCAGTCAAAACTCTTTGCGAAAACAAATCATTTTGACTTCTTAAGTATGGTGCATATGTAAACATTCGATAAAATTAAAGCTCAATATTTTCGATGATTTCAAATGTTGCCTTGGAATGCTGGAGTACGGAAGTATCACCCGACCAGCAAAATCGTTATAAAACGCCGTTTTTTACTGCACCATTTGAATATGTAAAACTCTGCCAGACAATCGACGATTCCGGATATCATTTCTTCCCGGATTACGATTTCATTGAAAGTATTTTCCTCGTCAATGTATGGAGTGTCGCGTTACGTAAGTTTCAGTAATTCCGCAAGGATGAAAACATTCGTTAATACATCTTCAACGTAATATATGCACGTGCATGTACTATCTGATACGCGTACATGATATTTACGTGTGCACTTGTGGATGCCCATTTGGCTCGACTTGTAATGTATATTGAGAAAACTTATTACTTGAATCGCTGTCGTCGCAAACTACGTCTATGTACGATGGAGGTAACGTTGTGCGCAATAATAACCTTAACGTCGGATTATTTCATTCTTATACGGTCCAGTTGTATCAACGAGCATGTGTTCAGCTTTAAAGAGCTCAACACGCACATACTTTGGAACACACACAATTACCGGCGTTCCGAGTGTCTTAACAGTACTTCATAATACGAGCGTACCAAGGATTGCACTTGAAATCTACCACGTTTTTTTTCAAGCATTCACCTCATATCCGATAAAAATAAGTGTAAGCTTTATGAAAAATAGATAGAAATGAAAAAAAAAATATTTTTCGGATACTCGTTCATTCGAACAGAAAATTATTTAAGGCCTTAGGCCACTCTAGAGGCAAAAAAGGCATATTTTGTGATTTTTTTTTGAGGGAAACCATAAAATAAATCGGAATTACAAAATAAGGGTTTTATTATACACGTAATTGACTATACAAAATTATTTTTTCACAGCGATACATGTAAAAATGGCGACTGTGCAGCATTTTTCCGATGACGTCTTTATTTCTGGAAGGTCAATGGCCGGACCAAGAGCTCCTATAATTTTCGAGTTATGATGAGACACTAAATTTTTTTCGATTATATATAAGCATAGCTATAGAAGTACGTAGGATTTTTTTAATATATTGTTTTTTGTCAAAATGGCGCATTTATAAAACAAAAAGTATAAAATGCCCTGAGAAAATCGTCAGAAAATTGTTTATAAAAAGGGACTATGCAATATAACTAAAAAAAATCCTACGTAGTGCCTCAGAAAATGTAATTCTAAATATACAGTTAAAATTTCAAGTGAATCGGTTGAACTTTGTTCGCGTTATGAGTCCGGCTGACTTGAAAAATTGTAGTTTCGAGATAAACGCGTTTAAAGCTAGTAGAAAGTCACGACATGAATCAAGAGGTGTTGCGCTAGAATTTGAAAATTGCGTACTTAAAGATTTTTCACACCCAATAATCTTTTGGAATATAATTTTATAGGTACAAAGGTACATTTTTAACAAAAAAAAATCGATTATTGGAAAATCCTAGAGTGGCCTAAGGCTTTAAGGTAAATATACACAGTGGGTAAAAAAAGTATTTGTTAGTAAAATATCAGTACAACAAATTGTTAGTAAGTATCAGTAGGTAAAAATAAATAACATGTTAAAGCATTTTCTTTTTCGACAATTTTTTTCCAACATTTCCTTTTTCTTCCAAAAAAAATGTTACAGTATTTTATTTTTTTCGCAGGATAATTTAAAAAAACACGAGGTGTGCAAATACTTTTTTTCTCCACTGTACATTTACATGATGGAATAATATACATTATTCGTATCAAATTACTTATATCGAATGTAAGTAAAGTTTATGATATAATTTTGTATCTTTTAGGCTAGATTTGCTAAAGTAGCGATTAGTTCTTAATTCCGACCACTACCAAATTCGCCAGGTAAAAAGTTTGTCGTATTTTACCAAAACCACAATAATTAATGCATATTCTTTTAAGAATAAAAGATTTTATAACGAGGTTTCTCTTTTGATATGACGCATGATGAAAGAACAGCCACCTTAATTATTACTGCAAAAAGACCCGAAGCTCCAAGCATCACAAATCTATATATATATATGTACGAACATATACGTGTATATATATATATATATATATATATGTATTCATGGCTTGGAGCTCGCAGTATGAGTTTCGTGAGAGACGCTTTGCGCGCTGGAAACTTCACTTATTCATGCGTCCTCTGTGTGTACAGTTTCTCAGGTGTTTATATTGAGAGAGAGGGACGGAGAGGGAGAGAGAGAGAGAAAAAAAAATAAATAAACGTAAAAGAGTATTCCACGTAGTATTTCTAGCATTAAATCGTTTATAAATTGAGGAAATACGTCGACATTAATAAGGCAATAAAGTCAGCATTTTCGACATGTTTTGGCTAATATACCACTTTTGGGTCTCAAAATTTTGACTTTATACCATTCATCCAATTGCGCTGACACGTATCTTTCTAAAAAAGTCAACTTATTCCGAGACACCTAAAATATTGTCAATATTGAATGTACTGTCAATAATCAGACACAAAACTCTTTTTTTCAGTGATAAAAATATTTGATAATTTCAATCAGCACATTATGATTATTATCGACGAAAATAATACTTTAAATACATTTTCTTTTGGCTTCAATGTAATTTCAAGTCTTTCAAAGTAAAGCTGCTATTGAAAATTGGAAAAAAAAACGTATTATTGTCAAACTTCTTTTGTTGGACGCAAAACATTCAACGTGTAGGCCCCAAGGGTTAAAACATACATTTTTTATCAAGCTACCAAGAAGCGTCAAAAAGAGCTGTGTTCTGAAAATGGGCTATGTAACCGTATAGTCGAGCGTTGTTATTTGTCCCCATCCGATTCTTCATCATTCTCCTCTTTCGCTCTGCAAAATGCTCTGGAATTGCGTGCAGAACAAAGTTTCCAAGAGTTTTTGAAACTCGGGAGGGTTTATCGAGTTGCGACAACTCGAGCCTTGGAATAAGGGACAAGCTCGTTGACTCGGTTGAATTTTACTCCAAAGTGGAAAAAGATTTTGAGCTTGCAAAACAGGAGAGAGAGAGAGAAGAATAACGGTGACGAAGTTCTCGAATTCGTTATCCCCGTAGCTGCATCCTGGAATTTTAAAATATTTGGGTGAAATTACGAAAAAAAAAAAGAAAACGAGGGATGGGGGAGGAGTCTAGAGAGTGTAGACTGTGAGAGAAATCTCGAAAAGTACTGACAAGCATGTTCATTCGGGTCTCAGGGCATCGCAAATATTTTAACCGCGTCAACTTGAACCTGCGTATTCCGAGCCACGCCCGGTTTTTATCCCTCTGCCGTTTCCCATGGGCACCATTTCACTTTGACACACTAAGTCAAGAGAAATTTCTCGTCCTCGGAAAAGCTCCGGTTTAACTGCCTCACCGAGAGAGGGCATTGCCCATAAAAGAGAGAGTTTGTAGGGAAAACAAAAAAATCTAGCCGATGATTAAACTACCTGTCTTCGAAATTATTCTTTACGGTAAACGTGATTACAGGTGTTGATTCACTTACTCGCTTTAATACATTTGCGCAGAATCACTCGTTCATTTGTGAATATTGTGGCAAGTGTCCTTTGGTATTTGATTTATAAGTAATTTAATTGGAATGTTTGTCTGTATTTGGTGGGAGGAACTTTGCTTGGGGTGAATTTTTTCACTATCGGAGATAATCGATTCCAGTATTGAATTTGGTGAGATTGGTGCGAGAAGTTTGTGTCGTAATGACTGCACATCTTTGGAAAAAAAACAATTGCGTAAAGGCTCGAAAGAATTGCCAAAGTTTCGATTCCTCGAACGATTGGGGAGATATTGTCATGCATTGTTCGCACGTACTTTCGTTGGATTATCATTATTGGAGGTGTATACGCTTGTATCATACGCACTTATGAGTAATATGTACATACATTATTATCATTAATAAAACACAGTGTTTCCCCTACGAATGACGTATGCATATATTAATTTACTAAAAAGCTCTCCCTGTGCTTTTTCCCCACTCATTAAATATTACTTCGTTTGAGCACCACGAAGTAAATAATCTTTTCTAGACATTGCATGTATTATTTCCACGAACGAAAAAAGGGTATTGGTGTTTCGTTTCGAATGACAGGTAAAAAAAAAAGAATTTTCCGAATGTTTTTCCACGATTTTCCATCTCTGCCTATGCATATTTATTCCGTTGATAAAACCTCTTCTGTATTATTTAATTGTACGCAGTCACGTTTTTTTTCCAGTCACTAGTATGACATAAAAAAAAAACGATTTAAGCGAAAACTCAGTGTCTGCTTATAGTCAGTTCGTACATAGCGTCTACTATATTATTTGAATGTTCGCATTCCTTTTACGGCGCCTTGTATATGCAATAAAAAAAAAAGAGATAAGTTAAAACTCGGGCGAGCTTATTCTTCACTGACATATAAGTTTTATTTACACAGAGGCGAAAATATAGCGTATACGTATGCGGAAATACTTGCCAAACACTTTTTGCCACATCCAAAGATAAAGTAGATATAAATGTATGAGAAAAGTATCAGGAGCCACATCACGATTGTCTCACACGCAAGCTGTCAAACATAACAGAATATCGTATTTTTTACGCTTAAGCCGCGCTCGTCTTTACAAACGAAGGATAAACGATACTCGTGTGAGAGTACGTCGTTCATATTTTATCGACTGTCAGATTCTACCACGAGCTGAATAAAGCTTCTGCTTTTTCATGTGCCCGATGAAATTTAAGAATCGCAAAAAAAAAAAAAAAGAATCCATTTCACGACTTCCATCGACTCTACGAGTTCTTTCGTAGTTGTTGAAACTATTCATACCGATCGCCAAAGTCTTAATCCTCTAGAATATTTTTTTCTCGATCGGAAAAAGTATATCAGGAAATTCTAGTTACTTTGATCGTACAATCGCAAACTTTGCCGTCGAAAGAAGAAAAAAAAAACAAGGTTGAAATTGGACATTAGCTATTGTTAACCAGGCCAAATACTGACGATAATGGCGGCGACTGAGTCTTCGAATAGCATGATTTTAGCGATTACTCTGCGGGATAGCAAAAAATAGAAATATCTTCACCACGAAGCATACAAACTTTTGGGAAATTTTAGCGGGTTTCGAGTGAACAAGACGTCCTGTTTATCGGAGCTGACTTTTGAGAGAAAAAAAAACTCTACAATTCTTTAACACGTAAATTGCCACCAGGTCACGAAATTTAATAAAAATGAATGATGCCATGGATCTAATTAAATATTCAATGTTATGAGTGCATCGTGAATCGCTGTAACGTTTCGAAAGATAACCTCGCAATTTTGTGAAAAAAAAAATAATCGTCACTAATTTTCCGGTGAAATAAAAAGTTAGCGATATATAACGTTGTATGGAAAATCGTTGAAAAAAGTGTTTTTTTTTCTAGAGTCTCACAGTCTCACAAAATCATTTAGGGGGACGGGGACATGGCAACTCTTTGCGAATAATCATATGTATCAGCCAATAATATTCTGGTCAGAGAGTGACGAAATGCGTCGCGTCCTTTCAAAGTATATTAAAGAATGGAGCTTTGTTCAGCCACCAGAGAGAATTTTTTTTTTTGCAGTAGCTCCCAACTTTCTTATAATTAATTTTCGCCAACGAAACTTATTTGTACTTCCCCACCTGGCTTTGAATACTTACTCTGATAGCCGGTTGACATTAGTAAAAGGAGTGAAATGTCAGAGAAAAAAACCAGAAAACAAAATGACAGAGGGACAATATGATAGCTGAATCTGTCATCTAATTAATTTGTATCCTCCCTCTCTCTCTCTTCCTCTTTCTCTTATTTTCACTGAATCGATAAGAAAAATATTCGTTTTTAATGTAGAATGCATTCTCGTATCCTTGTTATCGGATATGAATTTTTCCCTTGCTTTGCTTGTCGATTCTCCAGTTGCTATAATTTGCAATTCAACGAGGGCGAGCTTCGTAATATAGTTTTTCAAACTGAGCTCATTGGCAAAACTCCAAAGAACGAGGAAGATATTCCTTACGTATAACTGTTCAATAGAGGATCTTCTAGAGAGAATTTTTCTTAATTTAAATCCGTAAGTTACTGTTTAGTAAGAATGGTTAAAAAAAACATTAAAGCCTGACCCACACCTAAGATTTGGTATCAAACATGTGTCAGAAATGTATTTATATAAAAATATATCGAATTTCTTGGATCTATAAATAAATGATAAAAAATAAAATACTCGGTTACATATTTATTGCATAAAATTATTAATCTAATGAAAAAATAGATTTGTATTAGATTCTATTTTCTTTCAATCCATCAACACTTTCTCGATCTCTTTTTTATGTCTCTTTTCTGTTATACCAACGGACTGGCGAGATAGAAAAAACGTGGAATGTCTCTCGTTTATGATTTGCGACAATTTTCCGATCGCCTCCCTCGGAATACGGAATTTTCATTCAAGTATTAAGAGTCTGTCAAATATTGTTGTATAATTCCATTGATAATAATTTCACCTTATTTTAATCGCATTTTGTTAGGTAATTTAGATAATATTGTATTAACACGAAATATTGTCGTACCCGTCATTCAACAAAAACGTATTTGGCGTTGGTACATCGACTAAAAGTGATATAAACGATCCGACGAAAAAAAATAATGACTACAAATCACACAACGAGATTTCTCGCAAAATAATACACAATTAATTTCGTGCAGCGAGAGTTTCTCGAAATACTCACGGTGTGGTATTTTTTTTTAATTTTTTGTTCCCATTATTTGTCCACTAAAATAAACAATAGGTGCATATATACATAATGCATATATCGATAAACGATTATTTGCGACAGAAAAAAAAGAACGCATAATCTCGAGTTGATGAACGATAAAAATGAGTCACGGAAAAAAGCGTGGGAAAAGGTCAAATCTCTCAAACGTTTTGCAGCGAGAACAATATGCATTTATACCGGACGGGGAGGTTCAATGCTTCGTCCAGACCTCGTTTTCATTCGCGGCCTCTTTTCTTTATTTCCAACCGGCATACGATACCAGCAAAGAAAAATACATACCATTTTCCGTATGCAAAACGCGATAACATTCGACCCGAATCACGGCGATCGATTTATGCGGACACTAGAACTTTATGCGGGAGCATCATGTGTGCACGACAGATACAGACATGCATTGACCCATTAAACTTCTTCAATAGCTAAAGTGCAACGACACAAACGTGACGTTTTACAATGAGGCGAATGATCTTAAAGCCCTGCCGAATTAACGCGATCGTGATAAAATTAACATATCAAAATTTGAATCAGGCGAACTTTATGAATTTCAAATTTTGAAAATAATTTTTAATTGCAATATAGACATAAATGGAAAAATGTGTGCCGTCGCTGATTGAGATAAACGAAACACGTTTATTCCATCAATTGATCAACTTTAATCGAACTATAAGTACAGCATTGAAATTGCTGATGTAATATTGGATAATGATCCGTTGGAACATTCATGACAATGCGACACGTACAATGACATGAAGAATCTTTTTTCCGCGTCATTCTGACCTGGACGAATTACAAATAAAATGCCCACTTCTCCAAAATTGAACATTTTCAATATTTTTTTCACAACAATTTAATTGCTTATTTTCCGTATTTTAATTGTGCAGATATATTAAGAAATACCGAAAGAATATTCCTGATTTTTGTTATAACAAACAATGACCGAATGGTTGATTATGGCAGGTGGATGAAGTATCATCCGGGTCAAATTGACCACACGGAGAAAATTAAATGTTAAAAATTACCGTGCAGTAACGGTAACCAGATGACAACCCTGAAACTTCGCTTATTATTACTGAGTAAAACACAGATTTTCACGAAAATAAAATAAAATTTCTTCTTCAGATAGAAAATTTTACCAGATTTTCTAGTAAATTTTGATGTGTAACAAAATACGTAAAACTTAAATTAAAAAAAATATATAATATCAGCGAAATTTTACTGTGCATTTTATTATTTCATGCCTTTCAAAAATGTCTATAAAAAAGTATCGTCTTTATAACAGTTATTTTAAGATTTATTATAAAATTTAATGAGTGTTGTAGGAAAATGTATTGTGCTCTCGGTAAAAATTACCGTGCGCGCTACCCTTCTTGTATAGTAAAATTTTAGCTACGTATTTGAAATTTTCTGTAACGTGAGTTAAAAAAAAATTGTCGCATACGAATTATTATGCTTTTCTCACTTGTCACCACATTGAAATATATCACGGTAATTTTTACCGTGAAATTCACGACAAAAATTACTTTTTAATTCTCTCCGTGCAGGTGTGTCAAAATCGTGCCCGGAGATAATTGTGTCAACGGAAGGTTAAAAAAAGTACATGTAAGGATCATGATGTTCAAAGAGGTCGTAACGTGAACAAAAAAAAATCCAGAAATGTGCAACGTGTTGTGTTTTCAAAGAATTTATTTTCATTTCGTGAAAGCGGATGATTTGCGGTAAGCTTATTTTTGAAATCGGGTTAATAACACTCTGAAATGTTGCTTCTAATGAGGATGAACGTTGCCGGACGTCGGCTATTTTTATCAGCGTACCATCTGTTCAAATTATCTCATTTTCCAAATTTAATATAACGACGCGTAATTCGTTTTGAATTTAAGCCTCTTCGAAAGTATTTACTGTTGTTACATTCACTTGGCTCTAAATCGCCGAATGCTAATCAATTACGCTAATAAAATTGAGTTCCATCGGGCATTTATACCGATAAAGAGATAATCCGATTTACGCCTGCACGTGCATGAAAAACGACTCGATTTATCTGTTCGCGGGGTATAACCTCGCGTCGGGACGCCACCGCGGCTCTTAAACTTACGAGGGCAATAAAGCTAAAGAAAGTCTAAACAAAAGCATTAAATCGTATCGCTTCAGCTACGATAATTGGAGCTTCTACCTCATTTCGTATCTTCCAAATGTTCCTTTCTCTCTGATTTATTGACAATTAATTTGTTCTTCATTATGTTTTCCAAAATACATTCACCCTGTTGAGCTGAACACGCCCGAATCAAATTTTCGAGACGACGAAGAACTGGAATTTACAATCTAATATATCTGCAATTATCCTTTAACTATACCAATTGTAAGATAAAATGAACCTTTTTTCTTTTATTTTTCACGGTACTTTGTGTAAGTTGATGGGTCAAATGTAACCAAATTACAAGATCCAACGGAAGAAAAAAAAACAGTTGTTATTATAAAAACACAGACTGGTAATATAATGCTCAGGTTAGCTTTGAAATAACGATACGAGAGGTACGAAAAAATTTTGCAACGCGACTCAGTCACTCACGCTCCGTAAACAATTTAGGTAGGTTCTCGTTAAATATGAGCACTGTCGATAGATAACATTTCATTCGAACCATTGTGTTCAGAAACAACTCTAGTGCTCAGTAATGACGTTGAAGTTTAAATTTATTCTTTTTCATTGGTCATTTTTTTCTTTAGCTAATTTAGACTATGAAATTCACTCAAACGTTTTTACATACCCTTTATCAGAGACTCATGACCTTAATTTATTTTTAAAAAAGGCTGTTGATCATAATAAAAATGAATATAAAAAAAATTAATAAATATGAAAGAAAATTGTTGCTGTCCAACGATGCAAACTTCAACGTCATTGGTGGGCATCATAACTGATGACATTTCATATCTCCCAGTATGTGCGGTAATATTCTTTAGAGAACGTTTGCCTTCTTCCTCACAGTCGATGAATCTTGTTTTTCATCCTACACACACATATATATATATATATACGTGTTTGGATGTATTACCCAATCACACAGGACCGTCTATACTGCAGAAGTAGACTAGACGAGGTCAAAGCCGGAAATCCTTTGATTCCCTTGATCCCAAGTTTTTCTCATATCCGACAATGAGGAAATAAATATACTGAGGTATGGAGTTTGTGAGTGACGTTCTTAAGATATGCTATAGGGAAATCCGTATATATATATACGTGTACATGTATAAAGTTTCTCGATGCGTAGCTCCCTCGTTATTTTTCTTATTCAATTCTTGTTCACTCACTTTTCTTTCGCCTCCTCGTCACGAAAATGCTGACTAATTTTCTTTTTTCCTTTATGAAAAACGCAGAGAATCCTATCGAGTGGAGTGAACGAAATAAATGCTGTTCAAGTTTTTTACTCTGTTTCTTTTGAGAATTCACGAATACCCGCGAGATCCTATTCATCTTTTTCTACATTGCAGGATTTCATCAAATGCATCGAAGAAAATGAGGCTCATGGATAACATGCGTGTGGAACAAAATATTTTTCGTTCGAAACAACCTGAGCCAATGTTTTTTCTACCTTTTAATTGTATAACTTTACGCCATTGTTTGTAAATTATCGATTCAATGTTCCATACGGTCGAAGAAGATCAATGTTCAGCCCACGTCGAAAAATGCTAAAAAAAAAAATGAGTGCACGTCATTGCCCACAGATAAGACAAAAACTTTGTATAGTAATTCAGACAGAAATGACAGAGAAAAACTTTGTATAGTAATTCAGACAGAAATGGATATCTAGTAAAGAAATAAATATTTGAGCACTGATTTTTAATCGGAATAAATGATAAATAACAAATTCAAAGAGAACAAAAAAACGTTTAGTGTCACATAAGGTGAATGTTGGTCTATCTGATACTTTCAACCAAATGTATATTTTTTTCTAGATATCTATTTACATTTAAATCAAAAGTACAAATATATGCAGGTCTATCAAGAATTTCGATCAAATTTATGCGTTCAAGAGCCGAAGAAACATTGTGAAAAAAAAAGGCCGAATGAATTGAAGAATGTGAACGATGTTCCGATCGAAGAACATTTCACCCTCCTGAGCAATTTGACCCTCTCGGCTGTGCATGCATACGCCGTCCCTTTATCGCTCCTTCTTATAGTTTCCTTTTTATCCTTATTTCAGCCCGTTTGCTTCCTCTCACCGACTTCAACGAAATCGATGTCTTCAGAAATTCAACGTCGCTCATGCCTGCCTAACAGACATGATTTTCCCTGACTATATATTTTCTATCTAATCATTAATTTAAAAAAAAAAGTCAACTCTTCCTGCTAAGAAATATATAAGTTGCATATACGCGGGCTTGTCAAGAGCAGGGACAAGCGCAATTGTTCGATAAATTGGTCGTTGTTCGCTTTCCAGACGAATATCGATCAATAAAAATACAAGTGAATGGAGAGTTCTTGAATTCGGTTATTCTCCATGCCTTTAAAAGAGAGAACTTTTGTTACGGCCCGCGAACAAAAATCTGCTAAGTTTTTTTTAAATTTTGTCGAAACTTAAACATTTTTGTATTAAACTTCATTTATATTCGCCGGATTTCAGCAAATAGTCAACTCTTTGATTCCATACTATGCCGGATAGGGAGGAAGAGATCACGGTTGAACTTGAAAAAAAAGAAACAAATAAAAAGTACACTTCAAAGATGCCCCGTGCAGAAATTTCTTAGCGATGCCTAAGTTCCGATCAGATCCCGATCGGGATATAATACGGATTCCCTAGAAGAGGTATCCTCATCAGAATCCAGATGGCGCCCACTACGTAACACAAGGCGGAGACGTGGTGGCAAAAAATTTGAAATACGTATTACAAATACATTTTTCTTAGAAAATTAAATACATATTTTTTTTTAGTTCGAACGATCTCCATTTAATTTAAATATAATTACTTAGAATAAATAACATATATCATTTTTCTCCAGGAAAAATAAGTCTTTCAAGGTCTATATATCATCTTTTTCGAAACTTTTAATTAAATGTAAAAAAATTTGTTCGAAATTCTGTTATTAGAAGATATATGTTTTGATAGTTATACTGCAGCACCAATTTTTACGTAATCTTTTTCAGATCCTTGAATAAATGATTTCAGAAAACGTTCAGCGTCTCCAGCTGATACGGATCGGTATGTCCTGGTGATTTTTACATTCATATCTGGGATCCGATTCGATATCGAACTAGATCTTGTTCTAGAAGTTCGGTATTCTAGACTGGATCCTATGCAAAATTTCTATATGAATTCTTACTAGAGTCCTTAATAGTTCCGGATTAGGATCCTGGCTGGAATCTGATTTGCAAGTGTTACATTTCGCTCCCGGATCCGATCCAATGTCCGACTGGCTCCCGATTGAGAAAGCAGAATCCTCGTTCGAATCGGAGTGTATCCATGGCAGTATTTCTGCACGGGGCGTGCTCGATGTTTGTATTGAAAAATCACGGTGTGTATAGAAGAGAACGGTAAAAAAAAATAGTATTTTCCTTGAAAATCTGATTATCTATTTTCCAGCTCTGACTCTTTGTATTCAGCGCCCTGACATAGCTTGGGTGTATATATTCGTAATGTAGGTTCGATTGTATTCGATATGAAAACAAAATCGAATCAGGACGCTCGTAAAAAAATATGGTCGAACGGAACGCTCTCTCAGCTCTGCGAAAAATCCAGGAAATCGATTATCCCTCTTCGGATATGTATTGGATAGGGATGCTGGGTGATACATACATATGGTTCATGTATGGGTAATGAAGAGATTGGACATTTTGCCCACGCATAGTCGTATTTTTCACAGCAATGCCTCTGTTCGTGACAAATATTACCAGGACGAAACGGAATATTTGTCGATTAAGTATAAAAACATTAAGCGCTTGGGCTGAAAACCCTTTGTGATAGAAGATGGATTATGCGAAATATGATTAATGGTATATTATCCAAAGTAGCAAAAGCATTGGAATCATGATAAAACTTGTTCAACAAAACAAAGTCGTTCAACGAAACGCAAATAAAGTCACGATATTCGTCATTTTTCCTCAATTCGTGTTTATATATTACTTCAATTGTCGCAAGGAGTTACTTCTACATAGACGCTTCAAATGTGAACACATAGGAGCTCAACGAAACATACAAGAATTTGTCAAATGATCATTAATCACATTGGTTAGCTGAGATTGCAAATAAATCACCAAAATATTTGATCGTTCTCAACAGTTTCGAATTCGCAGAAGTGTAATGGCACAATCGTTTTCGAAATTTACCAATGTACGAGCTTCGAAAGGAGTACCCCAACGCGATTTCGATCCCATGTGGAAATGAGCTTTCTGTTAGGTTGAATGTAACCAGAAGATTGATGAAGCCTAGTGAGAGGCCTTTCTTCGTGTTAGCAATCGAGCGTATAAAAATAATCATCAACTTTTAATCAACTAAATAATTATCAATAATCATCAATGTAAATTAATACATTTTAAGCAAGACAGGTATATTATTGAAGTCGAGAGCAATTAGGCCACTCTAGAGGCAAAAAAGGGCATATTTTGTGATTTTTTTCAGCGAAACCATAAAATAAATCGGAATTACAAAATAGAGGTTTTATTATACACGTAATTGACTATACAAAATTATTTTTTCACAGCGATACATGTCAAAATGGCGACTGTGCAGCATTTTTCCAATGACGCCTTTATTTCTGGAAGGTCAAAGGCCGGACCAACAGCTCCTATAATTTTTTAATTATGATGAGACACTAAAGTTTTTTCGATTATATATAAGAATAGCTATAGCAGTATGTAGGATATTTTTGATATATTATTTTTTGTCAAAATGGCGCATTTCTAAAACAAAAAGTATTAAATGCCATGAGCAAATCATCAGAAAAATGTTTATAAAAAAGGAACTATGCAATATAATTTTTAAAAATCCTACGGAGTGCCTCAGAAAATGTCATTCTTAATATACAGTTAAAATTTCAAGTGAATCGGTTCAAATTTGTTTAAGTTATGAGTCCGGCCGTCTTGAAAAATGTAGTTTTGAGATAAAGGCGTTTGAAGTTAGCAGAAAGTCACGACATGAATCGAGAGGGGTTGCGCTAGAATTCGAAAATCGAGTACTTAGAGATTTTTCAAACCCACAATCTTTTGGAATTTAATTTTATAGGTACTAAGGTACATTTTTAACAAAAAAAAAATCGATTTTTGGAAAATCCTAGAGTGGCCTAAGGCCCCAATACGAAAACAGAAGTGCCTCGAGCACGGTAAAAATCACCCTCCTAATGAAGACTGAAAAATAACATGAAGTAAAGCCCTGTAATATTTTTCTACACGAAAGTGTCCACTCTTTGGTGAAAATTTTCTGAAATATCGCGTTTCAGTACACGATGCACTATCTGGAGTAAAGGAATCACGCATTCGAGTGCACTACGTCACTTTTGTCTCGTGGGCCCAAAAACACGTAATTTATAATAATTGTGAGCAAAAATGTCGTCTATCAAAAATTTAGATCGAAAAATATAAGAATACAGAAAATTGACCGAGAAAAAGACAGTATCCAATTTTAGAGAGGGACGTTCCAGATTTTTGATTATCATTAAAAATATAAAATAAAAACAAACTGTGGTCAGTTCGTTTGAAAAATGAGAGAAAAAAATTCTAGAGTATTAATTTGCTTCACTGAAATCGTCACTGACAAACACAAACGCTTAGCTGTCGATCCGATTTTAACATTACGCAAAGATTCGAGACGCGAGAATTGAGCGAACGTTTGAATATCGCGTAGAACGAGAAATAGAGGAAGAGAGAAGGAAAAGGAGAGGGTAAAGACAGACTTACAGAAATACTGACAATGAGTATAATAGATGCGTTGGGGAAAAAACAGGATGGCGACGAGTCAATTTTCTAATGCAATGCAATTCCGCCTTCATCTCCCTCCCACACTCTCTCTCTCTCTCTCTCTCTCTCTCTCTCGCTCTCTATCTATCTATTTCTGATCAAGGAAAGAGACTAATCGATATTCAAAAAAGGCAACATCAGCTGCAAAACATTCTCATTCAAACCATTATTGGATCCTTTAAGCGAAACATTTATATATCCTCAATAATTTAATATATCCTTTCTGGAAAAATACTGTAACCCGTAGTTTTTTCTCAGCCTTGCTAACGCAGTTGAGCAAAGCAAAAAAAAACGTGGATCTTGCCGAAAAACCAAGAAGAAGTATAAATAACTATAGTCCCGTTGCGCAAACGTAGCATGTTTTTAGCTCCCTAATAATGAACGGTTATTTAAAAGTTGTCGCCTTGCCGAATTTACGGATGATTTGATCAATAGTTTCATCGGAACACAGTGTGGCAATATCTCCATACTAAGAACGGCCTCAATTCATAGTCACAAATATTAAGGGGTTACACCACCTTGGCGCTCGGAAAAATAGATATAAGAATACATTTTTTTTTGACGCGACTATTAAATATAGAAAATGATTTTTATTTTTCACAAATACATTATAGTTTGATAAACAAATTTAAAAAAAAACAACAAAAAAATTGGCGAAGATATAAGTCGTCTAGTAGGACCTTCTGTTCAAGCTGGTGTACAAAATATCTCCAGATCTATTCAACTGATTTTCATGAAATTTATATCAAATATTCTTTATATTATCTAGGATTTTGTAACGTAGGATTTTTTTCGATTGGATGCCACTTTTATTTTTCATTTATTTTTGAAAACTCAATATTTTGGAAAAAACAGAGTTTTTTCAAACAGCTGTAATTTCTACAATTTTTTAAAAATATTTCTTCCCTATGCGCCACTCTATCTATTATCTTTCTTTATGGGAATTTTTTTTATTTATTTTTCAGACGATGCCTGATAGAAAAAAATGCCACCATCGGTAAGGATTTTCCAGAGAGGCTCCGACTCGACGACTTATACTACCGATATTTATTATTTTTATTCGTTTTTATCGAATTTGTTCATAAAACTATAATGTATTTGTGAAGAATAAAAATTATTTCATATATTTAATAGTCGCTTTAAATAAATAAAAAAATGTTATACCTATTTTTCCGAGTGCCAAGGTGGTGCAACGCCTGAAATTATATCTATTGATCGTTCCTATGTTCCCGTTATTCCAAAAATGTACCAAATATAACTGAACAAGTAAGAGTATAATGATGAAACCGATCGTTTTTTTTTTTGCATGTGTGTATGTGTGCAGAGGCTTTTATTTTATTAACGCTAATCCAATTATTATTTTAATATATAGCTAGTGAATTTCAATTAATCTGATATAAATTAAATGTATGAAAATGTGATTTTATTAACGCTGATTCCATTTCATTTGAATATTTAGAGTAACAAATGAAACGGCTTCAACGACCAATGTACGAAAGCACTGTACTCATACTGTTAGTCTCCATATTTAGCACGGGAAAGAGTACAGGGTGCAGAGAAGAAATGTACTTAGCACACAAAGTTTATCAAACAAAGGAAATCTACGTGAAACGAAATTGGGATACGAAGTCTCTCATCTCGAGGAGACTTCAGTTTCTCTTTCCTGAATCAAGTATCATTATTATCGTTCCCTCGCGTCTCATTCCGCTCAAAAAGAACGGGATGAGTGTCTGAGAAATACAAAATCCTACAGGTACACCTGATCCTAGTTTTTCCACGTGTATTTTCAACTGTACGAAGTCACAATGACTTTTGATCATGCGTTTCAATTCTTTACCTGTACATCGAACGATACGACCCACAGCATAATACGATGTCCAGGTAAACAGGTGAATGTCCTCGATAGTAGAAAGATGTATCACGTGTAACGAGAGTCATTGTCACGAAGACCTAAGTATTTAGCTTGAATCTGGAATGCGCAGATCGTCGATTTTTCGCAGCGCGCTGCTTGATTAACGATTTTGTCATAATCGCGCACATTTTCAACACGCCACGAATATTGACCCCAAGTGCTCAATATTTCGGAATATTTGACAAACGACATGCAACACAGACTTGTCACATTACAGCCGGATATTAAAGATTACAAAAAAAAAATTACCGAACGAAAATATCCCCACGGGATCGATACACTCCGAAAAAGGAAAGGCAGCGTAATATTTACACAAGAAGAATAATTGGCAAACATATTTCTTCGGTTAAGTAGTTCCCACGAATTTTTTGCAATGTATTGAGAGTATATCAGTATTGTTAAATAAAAAGCAGTAATCATAAATTTGTCCCTCGTGCCAATGGAATATCGATCAATTTTTTCGTGTCTTCATTTATTAATACGTGACCATGATTTTAATGGAATTATTTTATTTTTCAAGTGAGTTCGTATTCCTTGTAATCCTTGCATTACAAAGAATATACAATTAATTAAGCTGCAGTACCATTCGCGAAGTGTATACAAAAAAATCTCGATATTCTTTCGCGTACAACAAAAAATAAAAAATAAACTTCGATCGTATTATGAGTAAAATATAAAACGAAAAAAAAAAAAACAAAACCCGAATTAATCTATTTCCAAGATGTACCTGTAATTTTACGATTCGATGTTTCGTACTCGTCCCTTGTTTTGGCAGCGATCGTAGAATCACGAAAATTCCAGAAGCGAATGATCTCATCCACTTTGACACTGATTTTCCGTTTTCAATGACTATCAAATTCGCTTACACGGTAGTCGTCAATAATTAAAAAACAAAAACAAAAATTGCAAATATCACGTTTAAGCGACGGAACGATTGTTGCTTCGAGGAGTACTCTGCGACGGAATTATATAACCCATGATTTTGATGCAGGCAGGGAAGAGTGCAACGTTTTTTTTTTTTCGCTGCCACGAATATATTTCTCCACCGAAAGACCGCACGATAATTTTTTTTTTTACTTTTTTAGTCTTTAGATAAATTTATCGATTGAAATTATCGAGCGAAAAATTAAGATCCCCGATATGATTGTTAATTCGATTTTTTTTTCATTTAAATAAAACCAAAAAAAAAAAAAGAGCACGATTTTAAGAAGCGAGGGCGAACGGGATCATCGAATACGACTGAACGACGCGGCGCGTGGGTTTGGACTGAGCCTGCTAGACACTGTGTTCTCTCGCTCACTATGTACACGCACGTCTACATCCGTGCGCCGGTGTGTTTATTCTGTCTCTCTCGCTCTTGGGACGATCCGCATTTTACGTCTTCGATTCGATTCATGTCTCTTACAGACCGGGCCTGAATCACTCGAGGATGATGAGAGCTCTCGTTGTGTCTTTGTTGAAGGTTTCGAAGGTTTTGCTTCTGTCAATCTATTGTTCTAGCAAAAATTTAACGAGGCACGTCACAAGGATTGTCACACCAATCTATTGCGCGCGGGTCAAAGAATTCTCGAAAATTGAACTATAAAAAAAAAGGGAAAATTCCGAATTTATCGCGTTGCTTCTTTGTGTATTTAGGCTTTAATCGTCATTCAACCTGTTCCAATGAAAAAAAAAAACTAATTTTATTTTTTTACAGATTATAGAGGAATCTACGGATTCGGGAAAAAATGTGTTTTTTTTTCCTCACCCGTTTTATCGAACATTTGGTCAACCCTTCGCGGTCACCCTGGGTAGAATCGACCCGTCGATTGTACCCATTCGAAACTGTGGAACCCGTCGATAGTTCCACGGTTTCGAATGGGACTGTATTCGCCATCTTACCTGAAGTTTGGAGTATCCTCATACCTCAAAGTGTATTCTCTTCACATGTCGGAATAAATACCTTTTTTGGAACGCACACTATGCTACTATTTTAATGTTTTTTCCTAAGGTACACGCTGTTCGCGTTTATCTATTTTTTCCTCCACTGTGACTGTTTCTTTCCTCCTTTTCCATACTCCTTTTTCTTCACCTTTATCCCCTCCCCCTTGCGGCCGCAGTGGACTTCCTCCTCTCTATCATATTCATCATGACATTTCTGTCATGGGTATAGGGAAACTGCGGAAAACCTATACCAATACAGCCGGTCATCAAGTTCGCCCCCCCCCCCCCCCCCCCAGTCGTGGAACTAGTCTTATTTCGCCGCGAAATGCCGAAGAAAACATTTCACGACGAAATGTACGCGACTGGGATTCGAACCCGGGACCTCCCGGTCCGCAGGTTTAGTGGCAAGCACGCTAACCACTAGACCATTGCACCGGTTTTCACACTATGCTACTATTTTTTTCCCAAAAGTAGCATGTCTAAGGAGTACCACGTCCAAATTTTAGGTGAAAATGTCGAAAATTCACGGAACTATGACTTTTTGAGCGAAAAAGTGTATTTTTTGCGTTTTCACCTCTTTATGAATTTTTTTTTAACATGTCGACATTTTATTTCTCATAAATAAATTTTTCGTACATCATCTAGAAAGTTCAAAGCATGTTCCGTAATTTTTTGAACCACTTCGGACGGAAAGTTTGGTCACAATACTTTTTTGAAAACTGACTGGGTAGAATCGGCCCAAGTGTGACCACCGCGATTGAATTTGGATATGTGACCACGAAGGGTCAATAAAAAGTCAATAATTGGTTGAATGTTGTCCGATTTTGGTTAAGGTGTTTCTTTCACGAACTCGGATATTCAACAATTAACTGATTTTCGTCCTCAATTATGTAAACATGCATCGCAACTGGTGAAATTTCAAGCCAAGTTATCGAACTTTTAACAAAAAATAACGACTTTAAAAATTGTGTAATTTATGCAGCACTTTAAGGAGATGACGTGCTGGCCACATTTCTAAATGATAATTTATATGCTAAATAACTTTAGATGTCTGATATAAACTGCTCTAAGCATGTAAAAATTCTGAGGATTCTGTAACGACAATAAAACCAGGGGGGGGGGGGGGGGGGCATCGAATGTTTAAAGAAAATATTTATAATAAAACTTAGAACAATGTGACTGGCAGAAGAGTTTCCGTAACTGCAACTTCTCAGAGAACATGTAAAAAGGCCCAAGTCTACCAAATTTATGTGAAATTTTATAATAATCGATTATCACTTATTTTTATCAAGCGCCATTGTAATGATTGAAAGGAGCACTGGCTTATGCGCCAATAAAATACGGCCCTCCACGAAAGGAATACCTTAAATTTGGTATCAGGCAAGGCTCTGGAGTATTCCCAGATTTAAAAGATGACGGATAGATCGCAGTCTTTACTTTTTTTTTCTGATGTTTGATCAACTTTCTTTTATTTTTGTCATTTCGTGGAGTGTTTGCATCAATCATCCTTATAATTCAATCATTTTTAATAAAAAAAAATTTTGTTGAATTTAGCACTAGGCAATTCCTTAAGCATCCATTAACAGGAAAAATGCCATAGCTCGCAGTTTAATTAAATGATTTTAGCAACATTTTTAGAAAATTCGAATGATGTAACGATGTCAATCCTCTGTAAATCTCTTTCACGTTCAATGTTGGACATACGCCAATGCCGTTCAATTTTAGTGCATATTTGTAATACACTATTCGTAACTTTCCTCCGATGCAATAAAGCACAGTGCATAAAAATTCCAAGTGCCTTAAAGATCGAAACAAAAATGTTTCAACGTTGAGAAAAATGGCAAACGAGAACATATTGTTCATCACTGTTTCATCGCTCATTTCATTTTTATGTTTAATTTTTAACTTCGAGTCAGTATGGATTTATAAATCCATACTGACCCGAATATTTGCAGTTCGAATTTATTATGCATCCGGTTTAATATTCCCAACATATTTGAGCAAATAAATAAATATTGTATAGGCTTGCTTCGTGTATTTTTCGCAAGAGTTCAAGAGCATCTCACAGCGTGAGAAAAATCTTCCTGGCAAAAAACCTGAGCAATTTTCCCAGTATAAATTTGAGTGTAACATATACTCGGGAGTTTTTTCATTTTCGCCAAGTGGCGATCTTTTAGTCACTGCTGTATTTACCGAGATTTTTCCGAATGCAAAGCGGAAATGGAAGAGACGCGTGTCCTTGCGGATTCTCCATTACTTTTATCCGTATTTTCCATTTGGAAGTTCTACGGTAACAGCTGTTTCTCTGTTCGCCGAGCCGCGGATAAGAAAACGAGAAAATATACCCTACTTGCAATAAACGTAACGGCAACATCAGAATGTAAAGTAACTTTGTTCGAAAGAAGGCCGTAAGAACTTGAATTCCTCACTGTTGCGTTGGTGGCACGATTCTCGATTCATTTCTATTGTTTTGTCGTAATAAAATCGATGTAGCACAAAAAGAGGAGTTCGCAAGAGAATACCATGAAACTGACAGTAACACATGAAAAAAAAAACCCGTATATCGATCGTGAACAATCGCCCATACATCTGTCAACGTATGCATACAAATATATGTGTGCGTGAATAATAGAAACGAAAACGTATCGTTTAGTGTATTACGTACAGTTAAAGTCGAGAGGAAAAAATATGTTGACACAAAATAGCGAGGAGTCAAATGTAACGAGAGTGTGTTTCATGAAGTACATTAAAATGATAAAATGTAATGTTCGAAAGAGGCAGAAAAATCCTTCAAATCAGCCCTGGTAGATTGAAGGTATACGACGAAATGGAGAAGCTGATGTCATTACTTCAAATTTTTATCGTTATGATGAGCTACGGAAAAAAATGTTGCTTCACGAGGAAGAAAGAGAATGTCCTTTCTACATGTTTACTGTATCAATTTAATTTTATTGTTATCAAATCAAATCGTACACACTGTTGTGTTTGTCATTTTGGGATAAACTTGTCGTGGGAACATAACGTTCAACAAAAACTTTTTTCTTATAGACAGATGGGAGCTCGAGAAAATAGTCTTGGGCCTTTAAAACTTCGTTCAACATTACTCTGCTGTTGGAAGCATCTACTTTCGTTATTAAAGATCGCGGATCAGCGAAAAACCGTGTCGCTTATTCATTGCATATTTTCTTCAAGATTGAACATTCTTAAGCTTATAATGTATCACGGTGGTATTCGAATTTTTCAAAAGATTTTATCCGTCCTCACGTCCAACAAAGATCGTTAGCCAAAAAAAATGCGAATATCGTTTTAGGGATTCGTGGGCTGCAAAAAGTTCGGTAAGTAATGTTTGACAACTGAGGCTTAGACATGACACGATCACATCTTTTCGAAAGTTAATTTTTCTCAACTTTACTTTGGTGCTTTGAGAATATTCTTCGAGGCGCGTATCATAATCGGCGTAAAACCGAAGGTAACACTGTACCCGCTTTGATTGTCTCGGAGTTGGTTTAAGAATGGAGCAACCTACAGAAAATACGTTCATTAATCAAAATGTATCGCGCCAGAAATAAACCTGTATTGTTATTCGAAGGAAAAACATGCAAATCTCAAAATTCTTAATATTACTGAATAGTTTCGTGGATTTTGCGCGGTTAATGCTGTTTCGAAGAGTTTAATCAATTTTGAAAGAGGAAAACGCTTTCAACTACGATCTAAGTAGTGCTGACGTCGACCTGATCAGACGTACTCAGTAGTAAGAAAATAAAGACCATGTGCAATCAAAGCCACCCTTCGAAATGCTTTGAAGTGCTGCAACTACATTATCATTTCAAACCTGATCACTTGTGGTTTTTCTTAACTTTCCCAAATCCGATAGGAATGGGTCCGTGAGTTTATAAAAATCCAGTTTCCGTTTTGTGAATTAGCATGAGGAGAAGTTGACGAGGCATATTCCAACTTTTTCCGAGGTCGTTTGGTCATGGGGGTGATTCGAGCAGGCGATAGGTCTGAGAGATTTCTGTGATACATATCGCTGTATGAAAAAAGGAAATGACAAAAAAAAACGGAAGTACGATTATTAGGGGGGAAAAGTCGTTGATTTGTTCTAGTTAAGTTTAAGGTATAAGGATGAAAAAGTTAGAAAGACCCCGGAAAAGTAGAGTTGGAACTACTTTTCTCCATTCTTCCTTCCATCATTTTGATTCTTTTGCCATTTACTTTTATCGCTGTAGAACGCGATAACGAACTTAGTGTTACCCCTTACCATCCAATACGCTGCAGATACGTCGAATGACGTATTTTCCTCTTCCTCATAGTTTGTCTCCCTTTCTTTTTCTCCCTTCGACTAATCTTTCCTTCGTACCGAAGGGAAGCATCGCGCAAGGTTGTAAATAAATCCATGGACTTGTGAAGAAAAGTTTTCGACCCCCATGCTCTTTCGATCTTATATATATATATATAATCTTTGGATGCTTTTTTATGGGCACTTGGGGATTGAACGCGCGAAAACCGATCACGAAAGTCCTCAAGCGCTTCCATGAGGACGCTTACAGGACAAATATACAGATGGTTTTCAGCCTACGCATACATGTTCAGGTGTCATTCAGCCAATCCCATCCTTTCACGAAGGTCTAACGTTTTAGGAGAGACCCAAAGATAAAGATTTTAGGTGAGATGAGACAAAGGGAGAATCATTTAATTTTCCTTTCGAATAACTCGACTCAAGATCATTGGAAGATGTCTGTCGTTCACCGGGTCAAACAATGAGTAGACTAAAAATATATATCGATCACAGTGTATGAAAGATACGCCTAGGTTTTTGTTCTTTGAGAAACAAATTTTTCTGGTGGCCACTTTTACAGTGCGGTCAACAATCTGTACTTACAATTAATGAGACATCCACCGATCGATTACAACTGTAATTTCAAAATCTTAAAATACTAACTTTCATTATTTATCCTACCTTTTTCTCCAAAAGGATTTTGGATACCAACTTTTATTAAACCGAATTAAAACGCACGATTGTAATTTCGGATAATATTTCTCTGGGTCACAGAGTTTCGTCATTAACTTCCGTTGGTCCAAAAGCCTCTGGCTGTACATCGATCGTTCCTGAAACCCTGATATTTCGATAACGTTCCTCGTTTACCGTTTGGTTAGCCGCTATCGTGCATTACCTGATGTGCCCAACTAAATTATTACGTCAATCTCTCTTCTCTCCCCTCATATTTCCAATGTAATTATAGCCCGACGTAGGTGAAGATCGTTTTCTTTGTTCTAATTTTCCGTGTCACTTTCATAATGTCACGATAACGTGCACTCGGATTCCATTTGAATATTGTGATTCATACATGAAACGAGCGATTTAAAACTGCGTAGAAAGAACAAGTGCGTTATCTCAAAAATGTTTGTTCAAACACTGAGCTCACCGTGTTGCCACTTCACGAGGATATAAATAAAGGAAAACAAAAGAAAAAAAAACTGGTAACCCGTGAAAGTGAAATGCTACGAGTATTGCGGTTTTACGAGTTGAATCTATGAAAAGGATTTGAAGGTTCCACTTTTTCGATCATCCTAAATTAAATCTAGTAAAGTTATCTCTGCAAAGAAAAATCCAGCTACAATTGGCGGTAGGATTCCCCGGTAATAAAGACATCTCGTACTTATGAAAATTCTGATGGCTTCCCAAGAAAACAAGCACTTCCATAAACGTTATTCATTCATGGTTATTTTATCACGGTAATTGTACAATGTGAAGATGCCAAATTTAATTATGATATATTTAAAAGTAATCTATTGTAGATCATCGTGATTGAGAGATAATTCGTCTAGACGTGTTGCTCTGTCGTCCGCTCAAAGTAACATAGCCCGAACACTTTAGGTTCTTCTCAGTCATGAATAAATTTGAGGTTATTCATGTATATGCATCAGCTACGAGAGATAACACAAGCGTTTCGTGCATGATTTACCAGAGCAAGCAACCGTTGAAAGGCCCCCTACTTTCGCCGCATGAAAAATATATAGTATTATGTAATATGGGCTATGTAACCCGGCGCTTGAAGCGATTGCCACCGTCCAATGAATTTCGGTTAGGCTGAATTCCGCATTTTAATCACTTACGTAAGTGTATGCAGTCATCCGTGCCAGGCTAGAAGGGATTATTTGTTTCGCCGGGGCTGCGGACAACACTGTCGAAAATACTCACGTAGCGCATTCGGACCATCCATGTCGACAAAGCATCCCACGTAGTGCAAATGCGAGCTAGGAATTCATTTAGCTCGCTGTTGATGCACACGGGCATAAAGCCAACGAGGAAAATTCAAAGCTCTGTTTCCGTCCCAAACTTCAACGCTATAATTCAGCGTTTTCTTTATTCCCCCATGTTAATGCTGTATTTTAATAATCTATTTCTTAAGCTCCAATACCCCATATACTACCAATACGAATGCCCTTTTTACGTATAGTCTGTTTGACAAAAGCGTGTACGGCTACATTTTTTTTCTGGAAACAGTTAGAGGGTAGATTCGTGATCAGGTATCGGGACCCTTCCACCAAGATGCTTTGTATAGAAAGCGTCAGTTGTCATTCCACCGTGCCCACAGATGAGCCGCTATTGACCAAAAAACATGTCGAAAAAATACTTATCTTACTTGGGCGAAAGAAATATTGGACCGCGATTGGGACAACTTAATTGATACGCGTTATTTCATAAGTATCACAAAATCATAAGCGGAATTGCACGCTGTAAGCATAGCACTTTTGTACGTGATACAACAAAGGGTTAAAGTTTTGTCGTTATACGATGGTAGGGTAGGGAGGGGCATGTTGAGCGGTCGGGTAAGTTGGGCAATCGAAATATCTGGACAAGTAAGCACCGCACGCGGGTGCATCAAATGGCGGAAAGAGAAGTATGAGGGAGGGAAACACATCACGCCGTCGCCCGTTGCCATGCGGCGCACGAAACGGTAACATAGGACGTTTGATTTTTTTGCACTCAAAAGTAAGAAAAACCATGATTGAAAGATTTTGTTCTACCATTGTATGAGAAAAAATATTTCAAAGTTCATTGCAATTAATGTAAATGTTTCAAAACCTAACTAATTGACAAACAACTATCGGTTTATTACTGCATTGTACCAAATCGTGTTGCATACGTCTGATTTTTTAATGCAATTCTTACTTTGCCCAACTTACCTCATACTCATGCTCAACTTACCCCACTATCGGGGCAGGTTGAGCAAATATGGCCTTAGTCATTTGAGAGCGATTATCTGTGAAACAATAAGGATAACAGGAATTTCGTCTACAGACTTTTTTTTCCCCGATAAATTTCCTATTGACCAAAGTAGGTTTCATTTTTATACGGCTGTTAAGGAATTGCAGGGCGATAATTCCAAACTTGCTGAACATGCCCCTCCCTACCCTATCTTAGTTACGCGAAGGCGGTTCGCTTGAAGCCACCTGCCGGGTTTTTGGCGTTCAGGTAATGTCTTCCCAGCCCGAATATTATAATTTTCTGACAAGGCGACTTTGAGTCTAAAAACCACAAACCACCAGCTTTACCTTTTTGTCTTATTAAATAAATTTGGTTTTTCGTTATGTTGAAATCAATACTTGTTGTGATACCATTATTTACGATAAGCATTTTTATTTTCGTAGATTCTCATTGATGAAAATAAATGGGTATAATGGTGAATAGAACTAAACAGATGTATTAACTCCATCCTAATCAATTATACATATCTTTGATAGGGTCAAAAGCAAAGCAGCTTTACACAGTTCTTGAAGTCGGGCTCCACTTTTAAGGAAATATGAATGTTCCGTCCGGGTAAACATTGCGTGAAAGTGTACTCGCTCGCAATGTATTCCGGCCAGAATATTATAATTTCCAGACATAGAGTGTGAGCCGTAAAAAACGATTTTGTGATCTTTCCCTTCTGTTCCATGAAAGGGTCAGTCAACTGAATCAGACGAGGCAAGCCTAGCCAGGGCCTGATACAAAGTAGGAAACGCCTGATCACATTTCTACACGGGCTTAGCCGATTTCGAAAATCAACCACCCCATAGTGCAATCAAAAGCCAGAGTGCACTGTATAAGTGTATCAACATTTGTTTTCAGCGATTAATAGGCTCGTGTTATTCTGAGCGAAGGGTTATCGGGTTTCCAGAGCGCTTTTTTAAAACAGGTTGAGAGGGTTAGCGTTTGTGGCTTGTGGAAGAGTGACATCGGGCATGTACACGCTCCACGCAGTATCAAATGTGCGGTTTCACTGTACGCTCACCGGATCGGTCGTCATACTATATAGATGTTTGAACGTTAAAACGGCCTAATGGTCCACGCTTGATCACGAACGATACGCCAATTTGATTTTACGTCATGCACATATGCGTACCGTTCATTACGAAGCTATGTACATTCTCAGTGGAGGATGTGATATCGATCGAAGCCCAACAGCTCGTGTAAAGCGTCCCGGAGACTTTGCCCGATTCTGGTCGGAAACCACAGAAATACGCAGCTCGCGGTCTGTCGGTATGCATCTCTATCAATCTCTCTCTCTCTCGCTCTCTCTTTTTCTCTGTCTCTCTTGATTGTTTTTTATTACTTTTTTCTTTTACTTTCGTCTCAATTGCTTCCTCAACCAATCACATGTTTTCTCTCTCTCTCTTCTCCCTCTCTCTTTGGACATGTATATGCGTGGACTTTTGCGATGAACTCCAATTGAATTGAGTGCCCATGTAGACTGGCTTAAAGTATTCCATGAACGCAGAGATATCGAATATTTTAGACCCATCACAATAACCGTTCGTCTACTAAATTTCTGTTTACGACACGGAAAATGTAAAACGAAAATTGAAAAGACTACTTGCCAGTATTAATCGAAAACCGAATTTTTGGTATTTCCATAACTTTTTTTTCATTGCCCGCAGGCGATGCGACGCTTTGAGTTCTACAATTAGCGCGTTAGAAACAACCGCTTATTCTCCTACAAGTATCACAATAATGTGCAGTCCCTGAATGGAAATTCAAAGTCATCATTCAGGATAACAGATTCGGAAAGCTGAGGGAAATGTTTGTCATGATCGATGAAATATCACTAAAAATTACGATATTAATTAAACATTTTGGAAGTAAACAAAAAATCTTAGTTTTGCAACGGGGTATAAATTCAGATCAATTATCGATGTAAATTTTAGCAGTATAGTGAGTTGTGTGTTTTTCAAATTTATGAAATCTGTTCAATTTATTAAATTTCTCGAACTACCCTCACAAAAATGTATTTCTCTTTCACGTGCACCAAGTTCAGCAAGATATTTCTCTTTCCTCGGTAACATTTTACACAACTGATTCTGTAACTTCGAAAAATATTCTCGCATCCAAGCTCTCATATTAAAACTCTGTTGAAAAAAGTTGCAGGTTCTTCGTACACAAGGTTTGCCCCGAAGCACTAAGCTATGAAAAAAATATTTGAATTTGATAAATATTTTGTTATATTTATGATCTTCGAGAGGTCCTTTATTATTAAAAATATTTCATTCATGCGTAACCATTTAATTTTGTAATACTTAGGTTTTGAGATCTTAGCATAATTTGTATAGTATAACAGTAACGTATTGGAATCTTTTTAAATACAATTTATAGATAAACAATATTAAAACATCGGAAAGTGTGCTCACAAAATTTTCGAGTCGTTTAATTTTTTTTTCTCCGCCGCCAGCTAAAAAATGACAAGATACGAAAATTTTAATGAAAACAATTATCAAAAACGTAAAGTGCACGGTTTTCGTATTCAACGATTCCCTGCCATATCGTGAGCAGCTTGACTTTTAAATTTGAACGTTGTGGAGTATTACAAACGGTAAAGGCATAACAAAAATGTATTTGCGACGGCGGATCTATCAGAAATTACCAACGGCACCGGGTAAAAGCACTTTCTGCCTACGTAGCAAATCGAGTCAGTTTCCAAGCTCGTCCTATCGATGGAGACACTTGCGCATCACGAATTTTCAAACTTTACACAGCTATCGCAGAATTTCTACTTTATCAACCGTATCGCCCATTCTAATACACGGAATATATATTGCGCGTTAAGGTAAAACATATTATTTATACATTAGTCGTGAATGCATCGTCGTGTGAATGGGCACGAAGATGTCAAAAAATTGTTTTCTATAAACTTACCGAATTTCATGACCGACGACTACTGTCCAGCCTCGACGGCGTCTCTTATCCTTCCTTCTGGTCACTTCTGCGACACTCAGACGCTCCATAATTGGCGTTTTTATATCACAGCTTTTTTAACGAGATATTATCATGGGGATTAAATCCAGTAGTTTTTAAGAATAAATAAATATTATTTATTCGCAACGTACGAGAATAGTATTACTCTTAATTGCTCCACGATAACCTCATCACTGTACCCTTCTTTACCATTATTCGTTTCAAGATTTGTCAAGTTTCCAGAGAGAAAACTGCAATTTATAATTATACTTGTACGATCGCTTTGCGAACTACTGTCACATTCGACGTTTTTCAATATTTTCTCAATGATCGCTGTGTGATGGTGTTTCACATTTTCCGAAACGTAGGAGACACTCGAATATCTCACGATATAAAACAACACTGATTGTTATCACATTTTTACCTAGCAATATCTACGTGAAAAACAAATTTAAAAAACTGGACACTGCATAGACGTTAGATCTATGAAACACAACAGATTTGCTGTTCACAAAGATCTGTATGATTCACATTGACCTGTTCCACTGGCGACACTAACAAAACCGATGTTAATAACAAGCCGTTAGACCAATAAATTTATTTGTCGAAATAAATACGAGGATATCGAGTATGGAAATTTTCATCGAATTTTACACAAATTATTGCATTTAATTATAATGAAATGGTGCACAAACGTGGTTTCGTAGGTTTGCCACAAAATTTCGGATTTTTCGGTAAAAACGAACGAGTCAATAAGCATGCGAACATCGCGACGTTCCAAACAGCACTGAATGTCGTATTGTATTTATAGAGCTACTCAGATTATTTTGAACGAAGCGTTGCTTTTCCCACGTGCGTAAGTGTATGCGACATCACGTCTACGCGACGCCACAGTGATCATGTCGCGACGTCGAAAGGACGATTTACGAGATGAAAACGAGAGCGACGATTTTCGCCCCGAAGGAACCGCGAAAACTTTTTCTAGTTAAACAGCATTAATTTTTTTTTTTTAGCATGGATTCTGTAAAGCATTATGCGACCATGTTTCTCGATTGACACAGCAGTGAATAGATGCAGCTTGAATATTAATTACTATATTCACGAGAAAAAAAACGATAACTCTAGTGGGTGAATCGATGGAATTTGCTTCGAACCAGGTGTCGTATTTTTCATTCCATTGATAAATGATATTGGGTTCATATTCACAAAAAAAATTGTTCCACCTGTCATAAACATATATATTTCAAAACTCAAGACATTCTTCCAATAGCTTTCATTCAAGCCATAAATCGAAAAAAATCGCTTGATTTTAAATGCCTTTTATTTGAATCAAATTAAATTAAGAAGGAAAATGAAGATTCTGGGAGCACTTCATACACATGCGTATATGTTTGCGATCATAATTTATTATATCTCTTTGACTACTTTGTACTCAAATTATGTGTCATACGGCGCCCATACATTGTTTATTCCAAAACTATCATTATTGGTGGAGTTTGATAATTAAGAGAATCTGATTGGATGTATCGAAGCAATACGAAAAAGTCTGTTTTCTTTTTTCACGCCACTTTGAAAGTGAACTTTTCATTTTTTGTATTATTAATATAAAAATTGGTCAATTTCAAAGGCATAGATTTGTAAATCGGGGGACGATACATTTTTGTGTTAGAACATTGAATATTATTTTAAAGAATAATTAAAACTAGAAACCCTTATTATTATGTATAGCTATATAAGATTTTCATTGCATATACCAGTAGGGTTGGACAGAGGGAAAAAATCGTATCGCGTGAGTCGTGGGAATTCTCTGCTACGCAGACGGCGGTGGAGTTTGCTTTTTCAAACCCTCGTGTTTTGACATCACTCCGAATTCCTATTCTCGCGGCAGAAAACTACACGGCGTTAAAACAGTATTTTTATCTAAAGCGTTATTTAGGATGTGATTTTTAGGATGGAACAACTGTTAAGCTGTTCTTGTTTTCTCTCTGAAATTCTTATACTCTTTATACATATTTATTAATCCTTGAAGAATATGTACAAATAAAAAAAAATTATTATGCCCATTTGTTTACAACGGTGGGCGGAAAACGCGCCCAATTTGCGACCAGTTTTGTGGGCGTTGTGTGAATATGAAAAAAAAGGACAAAATATATTCTTAATCTGTATGAGTCTTGTGATGTTTCGTGTCAGATGCAGCAAAAAAAAATAAAAATGGTAGCATGCTGAACTTCAATTAATCAATTTTTCTTATTTTTCTGACCAGTCTACGAGTTATATATTAGATGAACCAAAAAGTTCTGAGCGTTTTTTCGCTTTATTTCGACGATGAAATTAACATAGTTAGGATTATCCGATTTAGATCAAATATGTGCCGTTTTGTTTGATAACTTTTGTCCATTTTGAAGGCAATTTTATAATTCCGCGATTGAAGAAGTCCTCGTCCCTATTGGTAAAAAACTTGCCCAGCTCATTTTCACAAGCCTCTCTTGAGGCCAGTTTTGTACCATCAAGAAAATTTTGCAAATGCTTGAAAAGGTGATAATCGCTTGGTGCCAGGTCTGGACTATATGGCGGGTGGGATAGAACCTCCCATCCAAGCTCTCGGAGCTTCTGGCGCGTCGTTAAAGATGTGTGCGGCCTGGCGTTGTCTTGATGGAATACAACACCCTTCCTATTGGCAAATTCTGGCCACTTCTGGTGGATCGCCTGCTTCAATCTGGTCAGTTGTTGACAGTAGAGGTCCGAATTGAGTGTTTGGCCCGCTAGGAGCAGCTCACAGTGGATGATTCCCTTCCAATCCTACCAAACACATAGCAAAACCTTCTTGGCCGTCAATCCGGGCTTGGAGATCGTTTGGGCCGGCTCACCGCGATTGGACCACGAACTTTTTCGGCTGTTGTTCTCGTATGTGACCCATTTTTCATCGCCAGTCACCATCCGCTTCAAAAATGGGTCGATTTCGTTACGTTTCAGCAAAGAATCGCAGGCATCAATTTTCACAGACGTATTCAGAATGGTATATAGAATAATAAGATAAAATTTAAAAAAGTACGATTTTGAAAACTTTTTAGACAACAATACTGCCTTAAAGAATTTTTTTGTCCGTGTCGTGAATGTGTCTCATCGAGTTGTTTGGTGCAAACCACGAGACACGACGACGGAAGGGAATTGATGGACGTCATCGCGACAGGAAACCACGAACACCACGATTATATTTCGATATTTAAGTTTGACGTTATTTGATTGTTGGTCCCTTGGCATTTGACGTTTCTCGATTATTTAAGGAGGTTCGAGCGGTCCAGTTAAGCCAAATGACGGTTTATGAGTTTTTTTCTCAATAAACCTAAACAAAAATCTATACGAGGTATAGATTAATTCTATAAATGCTAAGGTTTCATTAAATATATAATTAAAAGGCGAAATTAGGCATTTTTATATATTTATTACGTGAAAATGAAAAAAAAAGTTGTGTTGCTACCAACTTGAAAAAGTAAAATATTATTAATTATTATGAAAGAATCATAATCTTTTATTAGATTGAAAGAATTAAAAAGATTAAAAATATTAAAAAGATTCGTAATCTTTTATCAAGCCTAATGGTTCAATATATGGTTTTCGATAGGCAAAATGGGTTTTTTTTTTCTTCTAAATGTATACAAAGATTTAGTTTACGTTAATCCGTTGTTAGAAATGGTTTATCGTGGTGCTAAATAGCAACAAAAAAAAATATACGTTACCCGTAACGAGAACGTCTTGCCCATCTGACCGCACGTAAAATTACATACATTGAACTATATTTTAGTGTTGGTGTTTTGTGGTGAAAAAATTCTAAAAAATTCGTAGACAGTGTAGTCTGGACTATAATATATATATATATATATATATATATATATATATATATATATATATTTAATCTTGGATTGTGGGTAACGTTCCAACCTCCGTGAACGCCGACGAGGTTTAGTCAGCGAGACCAGTAAAGTATATATCAAATCGTGAAATTCCGCTAGCTGAAAATAAAAGAATAAACTTAACAAAGGTTAGTGTTCGGATTGGCTCCGACACCCCGTAAATCACATGATAATTAACATCGTCGCTTGTCCTGCGTATCAAATGATACCTCAAAATTGACAATAAATTTCGAGTTATACAGGGTGGATCAATAACTATTAGCACCTTGGATATCTTCGAAACGATGAGGTTCACAGAAATATTTGCTGAAATGAAATTGCACAGTACGAAAGGGGCCATCCGATAGTGATAATAATTTTTTTTGCAGGTGGAGATACTTCGGACATTTGAAGGTCAACTCCATTTTTTTAAATCGATCGGTATGTTTTTTTTTTCTGTATCATGAAAGAGGAGCTTAAAACGAGTTCAACGACCTATAACATAAGGTCATTGAAGGTCATAGAAAGTACAGAAAGGCGATAATACTTACAGTTTCGGTAGTAAATAAAATGACTACGTTTATAGTAAGTGTTCAAAATGACGACCATCAGTATCAATGCAACATTGGATTCTTTGTTCGATTGATTGACTTGCAAGTTTTACAGCGTCAAAACTTATTGATGCACAGGCTGTAATAATTCTTTGTTGCATGTCGTCAAGTGTAGTTGGTACTTCTTTGTACACCTTATGTTATAGGTCGTTGAAATCGTTTTAAGCTACTCTATCATGATACAGAAAAAAAAACATACCGATCCATTTAAAAAAATGGAGTTGACCTTCAAATGTCCGAAGTACCTCCACCTGCAAAAAACTATTATCGCTATCGGATGGTCCCGTTCGTACTGTGCAATTTCATTTCAGCAAATATTTCTGTGAACCTTATAGTTTCGAAGATATCCAAGGTGCTAATAGTTGTTGATCCACTCTGTATAATTTCAGCAGTACCTACAAAAAATCCAAAACCATCTTCATCCGTGATTCTCGTTGTACAAAAGTACGCAAAACAAAGGGAGCACTTTATTATTAATTTTGGAAATGAAAAAGAATACTTTTTACATAAGATGACGATGGATATTTGAAGGAAAAATGGCAAACGGAAAACAAAAATTTTGCAACTACGAATTCCTCGTGTATCTAAAGTTGGTTATTACGAGATTGCGGGGGTGTCTAAGTCACATGCGTAACATACTGTTTGGCAAAGACACAAACGGCTGTGGAAGTCCCTCACTTGCGTGTACGAAATAATTCAAGGCTAAGAGATGTATCAGGAAAAAAAAAACGATCTTACGGGACGTCTCGTAAGGCAGCTGTCGCCGTATCGTACGTATATATTTCTCGGTCCTTCGTGATAGTGAATAATTTCACTTGAAATAATAATCGTGATCTCGAGTCAAATTCACATACGCATGTATTATAAATTTTCCAAAAATTCATTTGGCTCGATTCAGCAACTCGTGTTTCTAATTTTCTCAATCGGTTGCGAATGCTGGCACGTCATCTCGTCCGATCGGTGAATGCGTTTGTTGCAATATTCCTCGAAGGTGTGAATTACGAGCGTGTTGAATAAATAAAACTCTTGGCATAAGTGCTCCGGATAAGCGAGATTCGATGAAAGAAGACCGTTTCGAAGACAGACAGTTATTCTACGGAAAAAATGTGACGGTGGTAAAAATAAATTCGAATAATTCAACGTCCAATATGTTGCTTATAAATTGATCTTTACGCGAATACCTCACTATACGGATTCCCGATTATTTCGATTGAAAATTGCCAAAACATATTTATTCGATACTTTCCGAAGCAATCCAAAGAAACAAGACCCGGGGCTTGTAGATGTTTCACAAAATGCGCCACCCTCATCATCGAGTGACGCAATATTGCATTTTTCAAAAATGTTCAAAATTTTTCAAAACCCAAGGAAAATATGTGGTAAGAGCTGCACGAAAAGTTTGCTTCAATGACCTCACAGATGAAACTCGATCCTGCAATGTACGAGGATGGTACAATGCACTACAATGCATTTTTCGATATTGTACATAATGGCCTGAAAAGCTTGGAACGAAGTATCGCAGAGGATCCAGGAAAAATGGAATTAAAAGCTAACAAAAGGATCCAACGAAGAGAAGGTGGGTGGAGATAGAGCAAAGCAGAGAGAAGGAATTTTATTGAATTTCCGCAGGTAATTGGTGAACACCAAAGACAAGCTTTTCTCACGATACGATTTTTCGAAAAATTGCAAAAAAAAAAAACCATAACTATTTACGTCGGAAAAAAAATAAGAATTGTGAAAAATGATCTCACGAGAAATTATAAATAAATGCGGTGTAAAAGTGTAAGTCGAACGAATGTCCAGGGAGGCTTAGCATAAAATGCACGAAATACGAGTGCCTGTATCAATTAAATCCTCAGGACAGGGGAGACAAGTTTTATTTTCAAAAGCTCTGTCGCCCTCCATGAAAGTCGAGGTCGGCGTACGTCGACTAAGCATCGACCTGAATTCAGAATTCGAATTGGCTTGCGTTCAAATATGCAAAATAATTAATGGTGATGGTGGTGGTGGTGATGTGGCTTTCCCTCTGGCATCTAAGCTCTCTCCTGTTTTCATGTTCTACCTCCGACGTCAATCGCGAACAGCTGTGTGATCAACCAAATGTCCGTGGGCCGAGGACCAACGTGACCTTCCGAAAAGCAATTTTCATGTTTCCAACTGTTTACTACGTAAAATCCATTAAACTACACGTGATGACCACTCAACACGAAAACATGAATTAAAAAAAAATGATATACGTATATCTTTCCATTCTACCATTCGGTTTTCTTTGTGGCGTATGACTAGGAATTATAGTTTAATTTTCCACCGGATAATTCTACGCCGTCAATAAATAGCAGACGAAATGCAGCAACGATAAAAGTCATAAGATCGATATATATATGTTAGTAGTTATTTTATTGTATTATTATCATGATGACAAGATAACAAATAATCCTCAGGTTACTCTGGACAGAATAATGTTTATCGATTTTTTCCGCGCCACCCCATCTTTCGCTTTTCCGATGTAACTAGCCTAGTTATTTTCAGGGCAATAGACGTCAGCTCAATTTTACTAAGATTTCTTTTCTCTTCAATAGTATTGGGTTTTTTTTACGTACAAATGCCTTCCCCGTAAGTGGTAAATCGATCACATGACATTTACCGTGCAAATGAAAAAGCGATAAGTGACCGACTGTCGGTAAGCATGCAAAAGACGAACTTTCCACTCTGTCAGTGTGATCATTCAAGATCTCACTTGTCGCTTGTTGCTACATTCTCTTTTGTCGTATTCTGCATTACCTCCGCCGGTATCATTGGGCGTCGTAGTTATTAGTTCATACAAAATTCGAAATGCAGTAGAACCTCGATTATTCGAATTTTCGGTTATCCGAACGTTCAATGATCCAAACTCAATGATGGTCTTTTTTTTCTCAATTAAAGTATCGCCCTAAGGTATTCCCCTTTTTTTCTCTCTAATAAAGCTGTTTCCTAACACTTCGAGATGTTTTCAAAATACATTATTGTCTATAGGTAACTTCATACATCAGTTTGTATATACATTGTATGTATATACGAGAAACATTATATGTACGAGCCTATTCCAGCAGCGTGTTACAGCGGTTTGATGCTGGCTTTCAAATTTTTGATGACCGTGAGATTATATCTTTGGTGCAAAATGTTCAAGAGGATGATAATAACTATGATGAAGATGACAGCGATTTATCGGACTCGGAAGCGCATAATAAACCGACTCACAGCGAAGCATTCAGCGCTTTAGAAACCGCCCTGGAATGGTTTGAAAGCCAACCAGAAAATAGTCTAACACGACTGCTGTTATTGAAACGAATTCGAGACTTAGCAGCCAAGAAACGCGCAACTACTATGAGACAGCCAAAAATTTATCATTATTTTAAGCCGCAATTATGATCTAACTGCATTAGTAGTGATGGTAAAATAATTTTTACTTTATTCATTGTTAATTGGTGTCAAATAAAGAATTTAGGGTCGTTGGATTGATAAAGAGAATTTTCGATACTATTTATATTGGGTGAAGTAAAAAGTTCTGAGCGTTTTCCGCTAGATGTCTTTAGTGAGCCATATCTCACGATGTATACATCGCATCGGGGCATACTATACGGCGATTTAAAGGTGGCATTACGCTTAAAAAAAAAAGTTCTTTGACATTTTTGTGTTTGGTGAAGCCAGTTGTGTGTTACAGCGTTCCAAAATGGAGGTAAAAAAAGAGAAAATTCGATACATTCTCCAGTACCACTACGACCAAGGTAAAAGGCGGCCAAAAAGATTTGTGCCGTTTTTGGACCCAATACAGTATCGAATGCAACAGCAAAGCGGTGGTTCCAACGATTCCGTTCTGATAATATGGAGTTCGAAGATGAGGCACGCTCTGGTAGGCCAATCATCGAAAATATCGATAAAATCATGGAAATCGTCGAGTCGGACCGGCATGTGAGCACTTATTCCATTGCCCAGGAACTGAAGATTAGCCAGAAAACCGTTTGAAACCATTTGCATAAGGCTGGTCTCAAGAAGAAACTCGATGTATGGGTGCCACACGAATTGACGCAAAAGAACCTTTTGGACCGAATTGATGCCTGCGATTCTTTACTGAAACGTAACGAAATCGACCCATTTTTTAAGCGAATGGTGACTGGCGATGAAAAATGGGTCACATACGAGAACAACAGCCGAAAACGATCGTGGTCCAATCGCGGTAGGCCGGCTCAAACGATCGCCAAGCGCGGATTAACGGTCAAGAAGGTTTTACTGTGTGTTTGGTGGGATTGGAAGGGAATCATCCACTATGAGCTGCTCCCATCGGGCCAAACACTCAATTCGGACCTCTACTGTCAACAACTGACCAGATTGAAGCAGTCGATCGACCAGAAGCGGCCAGCATTGGCCAATAGGAAGGGTGTTGTGTTCCATCAAGACAACGCCAGGCCGCACACATCTTTAACGACGCGCCAGAAGCTCCAAAAGCTTGGATGTGACGTTCTATCGCACCCGCCGTATAGTCCAGACCTGGCACTAAGCGATTATCACCTTTCCAAGCATTTGCGAAATTTTCTTGATGGTACAAAACTGGCCTCAAGAGAGGCTTGTGAAAATGAGCTGGTCAAGTTTTTTACCAATAGGGACGAGGACTTCTTCAATCGCGGAATTATGAAATTGCCTTCAAAATGGACCCAAGTTATCGAATAAAACGGCGCATATTTGATCTAAATCGGATAATCCTAACTATGTTAATTTCATCGTCGAAATAAAGCGAAAAAACGCTCAAAACTTTTTACTCCATCTAATATTATACGAGTTGATTTTCCCGGAAATCCGCGATTTCCCGGAATTTCGAGATATTTTCGATTACCCGAATTTTTGATTATCCAAACGATGTCCGGTTCCAATTAGTTCGGATAATCGAGGTTCTATTGTGAATTTACACTTTATCGAAATGACGCATGTCTCCAAAGTTATTGCCCATGCTAATGAAAACTGGGGAAAAAAATAAAAGTTTCATTGTGAACGTTTATTTTTTCTAATCTGTACGCGAGTTCATGAAAAATATATTATATTGCTCCGACGTTTATTGTTTTGCGCATCGATGCCGTTCAGAAAAGGAATGCGTCAAAATATGCATTCGTGATGGTAAATGCCATGAAAGATTTTTATTTTCACTGGATAATCGAAAAACTTGTGCGCGTCGTACCGATCTCTAAAGAATCTCATCATTGTCGGGAAAATGATTTATTGAGATGATTTTCTGACTGTACGAGCGCAAATGTGCACGAGTTTCGAAGAGATCTCGTTAGAATGTATGACTTCCGGTTGAGCATACGGAGTCTATAATTATCAATGTGGTATAATAACAGCACGAAGAATCGAGGACGGATTTACTTTGGTACGGGCAGTTTTCCGCAACTTGGCGAATATTATTAATATAATAACGAAGCACGAGGTAAGAAGGACGAGTTGGCCCGCGAGCGTATATAATGAATGATATACCTGGCCAACTCGGGTAACCGTAAGCTAGTACCCGTATTGTTGACCATTTCAGTTTTTCGGCTCTTCTTCAGTATCTCGAAGACGATACGATAACCTCAGTCAATCCTAGATTTTAATGAGAAACATTGATGTCTGTGCAAATCAATATTGTGCCGATCGTTTCATATACTTGTGTGGGAAAAACTTCGAATTTAGTAATAATTCGATGCACATTTAAAGTATTATAAATAACGTAAATACTGCAACACAGAATCACAGCTCTCACTTTCAACGAGATATCATTTCTTATATATTTGCACTGAGCAGAAAACATTCGGTTAAAAAAGTCATAGATTCACTGCAAATCCACGTGTGTTATTTGTTACACGTAAGGTGTAGAATTTTAGGAATTAACACATGTAAATGCCATACACAACTCAAAACAAGGCACTTTTTTCTGTCATATAGAATTCAAACACATTTTATGTGTATTTTCAAACACTTGTACCGCATTGAATTATTGCTATTTAACTGTTATAACACGTTATTCCTGTCTTATGCGAAACATGCTAAACGTGAAAATTTTCGCAGTTACACGTTCAGATATCAAACATGCCTTAAACAATGCATTTATCTGTGTACAGTAAAATTAAGCATGTTTTGTCCGTATTTGTAAACAGTGGATCCGAATTAAGGATATTAAAATTTACATGTCAATTTTAATGTACTTGATACTAACATGATATGTCAATGTTAAGATATTTAATACCTGTTTAAACGAAATTAATCGAACAGGGCTTGTTACTTTAAATATGACGATTAAAAATACATTATCGTGTTAACAACTTTCTCTCTCTTTCTCCCTCTCACTCTTTCTGCCCCCCTCTCGACCCCCCCCCCCCCTATTTCATGTATAAAACCCTTCGAAGATCTGTCTACTGGCTTATATATATGGGGCATTCGATGCCAAATCCACCCTGTTTCCGGCCCAACCCCTTTCGATTGAGATGTTCAAGAATTTGGGTTGGGGGGTTTACCAACCCCCCAACCCAAACAAACTTTAATATGTCATTGTTTTCATCTTAAAACGCTCGTGTGATTTTTTTCAAATTTTTTTACATGATTCCAAATATGTAGTGAATTTAAAAAAAACCCCCATTTTTTTTTCAGTGCTCATAACTTTCTGAAAAATGGACCGATTGAGACCTTTTTTTTTTATTCTTCGTTTTGAAATGCTCTTTACGAAAAAAAATATTTGAAAAATATTCAAACTCATCTTCGACATGATTTTTTAGTTTTTTGGGAAACACGCGTTTTTTTAAAAAGAAAGCCACTTGTGATATTTGATTTTTTTTTCTGTAAAAAAATATGATAAATTTAGCATTTTTTGCCGTTAGATCCATCGTGGTAAGATTTTTCCTTATTTTTTTCTAAATTAAAAAAATGTAATTCTTAATTTTTTCCACATATAGCTGTTTTATATGGTGCAATAATGTCCATTAATAAGTTCTATGGTTTTCCAAAAAAAATTGCAGTGTACTATTTCATTTAGGTTTACCGCTAAAATATTAAACGAGAAGCGTCTGTCAATGTTTAAAAAACGTTCCAGTTGAGTCGATTTTGTTTGATATACTCTGACTGTTTCCATCATCAGAAGACTAAAATAATGCTCTCCATGATCGATTTTCGAAAACCAAAACCATTTCAGGAACTCAGTAGTTGCACTGTGTGATACCTGATACAAATGGTGGTCTTATTGTTAAAAATTTCGCTAATTCAAGAGATCACAAATTACGTAAATTATTCAAACGTCACAGAGATGAATAAATTCATCATTAATTACTATTAAACAATTCATTGAATACCTATTTACTTCATTCCCCATTAAGTAATTCTTTAAAAATAATTTAACATAATTGGAAAACTTTTCAAGTGAGTTAATATTATATACAAAGTATTGGGTATGATATAATTAACCATTTAAAATTATTTCATCATAGAAAATAGCTATATTTGAAAAATATTAAGAATAAACATTTTTCAATTTAGAAAAAAAATAGCGAGAAAAATCTTACCACCAGATGGGACTGGCGGAAAAAATTGCTAAATTTGTCATATATTTTACAAAAAAAAATCAAAAATCAATAGTGGCGTTTTTGAAAAAATCACGTTTTTTTTCATAAAACTAAACAATTATGTCGAAGATCACTGCCTATTTTTCAAATATTTTTTTTCCATAAAGAACATTTCCAAACGAAGATTTAAAAAAAAGATCTCAATCGGTCAATTTTTCAGAACATAACTTCACTACATATTTGTGATTAAGTAAAAAAATTTGAAAAAAATTAGACAAGCGTTTTAAGATGAAAACAATAACCTGTTAAAGTTTCAGCCAAATCAAAAGGGGTCGGGCCGGAAAGTGGTCGATTTGACGTGGAATGTCCCATATATAGGTTATATTTGAAAAAATATATGTGATGACATTGCAATGACCAGCACACATTGCAATGTGTAAAAAAAAATCAAATAACATACTAAATATGTACAAAAATAATAAACTGTGAAAATAATAATAGTGTGGAATACAAAACGCATGAAGCGAATCCCAAAATTACATGCTCAGAAATGCGTAAAAAGTGATTACAAGGTAACGTGTAGCTGTGTTACACCCTTAGATTTGCAGTGTATGGTAAGCGATGCGTGCAAATTCAAAGTAACGGGTAGAATGTTATCACGAGATCGAAATTTGCATTTTTGGGATGCAGTGAGAATTATTTTTCAAATTTCTTTTGGCGGATTTAATCTACCAAAATCATTTGAACATCTTTTAGGATGCTTTTTACAGATCCTCAACCTCTAACCTGCAAGAAAAGATGTGCAATTATAAAACCGAGGAAATGAAATTGTCAAAAATAGTTTTCATTGTATTTCAACAATCATTCAACACCATCTATTATCACAGTTCTGTGGAATACTAAACGCTATCGGTTCGTGGCAATCAAAGATTTTCTGATAGCCGATAACAGATCTCCTTCTCTGTTGATATTGCGGCAAGTAAAATTTCCATAGTCCTCGTGCAAGAGAAGCTCTTCAGTGTCCGCATCAATTTAGAAGCCGCACAACATGGGAATCCACTACCATGTGGTCCATTATGCAAATATTTAGGTAACTCGCCTACTCTGTAACTGGAGGCGAAGAAAGAGAGAGAGAGAGAGAGAGAGCGAATACAGTGAAGTATCTCAAACTGGAATGGCTTGGCAATTAGCATTTCACTATTACATCTCCCTGAATAGTCTCAAGTTTTAAACCCCTGGGATTGGTTGATTGCAATATTTCCTCGTATTGCGTATCAATGTTACCACACGGAGAGAATTAAAAAGTAATTTTTGTCGTGAATTTCACGGTAAAAATTACCGTGATATATTTCAATATGGTGACAAGTGAGAAAAGCATAATAATTCGTATGCGACAAGTTTTTTTTTTAACTCGCGTTACAGAAAATTTCAAATACGTAGCTAAAATTTTACTATACAAGAAGGGTAGCGCGCACGATAATTTTTACCGAGAGCACAATACATTTTCCTATAACACTCATTAAATTTTATAATAAATCTTAAAATAACTGTTATAAAGACGATACTTTTTTATAGACATTTTTGAAAGGCATAAAATAATAAAATGCACAGTAAAATTTCGCTGATATTATATATTTTTTAAATTTAAGTTTCGCGTATTTTGTTACACAACAAAATTTACTAGAAAATCTGGTAAAATGTTCTATCTGAAGAAGAAATTTTATTTTATTTTCGTGACAATCTGTGTGTTTACTCAGTAATAATAAGCGAAGTTTCAGGGTTGTCATCTGGTTACCGTTACTGCACGGTAATTTTTAACATTTAATTCTCTCCGTGCAGCTGGATGGAGAGTGCTGAAAAATTATGGAACAAGAAAACAGCTGTGTTCAATGAACCAAGGACAAATCTCAAAATGGTGTAGAATCAAGAATGGATCGTCTGTAACGGTGCTAGAATATTTGATATAAGATAGATATATATACAAGTGTAGCAAGGGCACACGGTGCTGGATAGAATTTTTATTTTCTTCGATTTCCCAGGGGCTTCGACTGATTCGACTGTAAGCTACCATTCCGCAGCGGCCCTCGCTTGTTTGTGAAAAATAGTAATTTATGCTACAAGTGCGGGAAACAACGAATTCCATCGCGCGTGAAGTTGCCGCATGAGCCGAAGGCTTATGGTGCATTTCACACGAATACGAGTGTGATTTGCAGCACGAGCCGAAGGCGAGTGCTGTAACCACACGAGTACGAGTGAGAAATGCACCATAAGTCGAGGCGAATTCGGCAACTTACGCGCGATGTAATTCTTTTTTTTTCGCACATGTCCCATACATTATTTTTTGCAATGACTGTCTCGAAAGTGGGTTTTGAGATTCAACAAAACCAATAACCTATAACAATAACCAATTCTTATTTTTTCACATTTCAAACGTCAACTGTGATAAGTTGACGTTTCATATCACATGAATGTCGCTATATTCAAGTTTGTTCGATCGGTCCAAAATCGTAGAACAAAAAACTATCAACCGTGAAAAAAACCGTTTTTTCGTGAATCAATGCGGTAAAGTGAGCTATAAATAGATTTTTTTCCGCACTAGTGCGGGAAAGTCTCGCATTCCCGCACTAGTGCGGGAAAGTAAGCATCGTTGAGAAATAAGCCACTTTCCGCACGCTAAACACCAATCGAAAATCGCACTTTCGGGGCAGGCATTGCAAAAAAGTAATTACCGATCAGTCGGGTCGATCGGCTGATTTATCGCTGGTATGTAAGGCTAATAGTTTCAATGTGTCACTTAACTCCACGTTTAGGGTTATACTCGATGACACGTAGCATTGGAGAAAGCTTTCTGGCTTTTCTGGCTCGGAAGCTTTCTGACTCGGGGGAATTTATTTTCGAGAACCCGCCACTTGGAAGTTACAAGGGTTCCGAAGTCCGGTAACAGTATGCAGCACTACCTCGAGCGTAACTCTACAAGCTGTTGGCGAAAGTATTCCGAACTTACGAGATATTTGCAGTTTCGTTCTTGTAAGACTTCCAAAAACGAAAATAATTAAAATTGTTCGAATACACGACTTCCGATTGATCTTACGGGGTCTACAATTATCAACGTGTTACAATAATAGGACGACGAATCGAGCATGGAATTACTTCGACATAGGCAATTTGCTGATTTGTTTTGCAAGTAAAAAATTAAAATAACGAAATAATAAAAATAAGGTCATAAATTTTTGCACAATGCATAAATGGAAGTACGATGTACGCCACTTTTTCGTACTTTTTTTTTTCTACTGAATAACTCTGCTCCACATCCACGCAGTGCGTTTGACGAGGAACAGCTGCACATAGACATGTAAATTCTTGTTTGTCCCAACGTTTAGCATTTCTGTCGACATTCGTGTTGAATGCTGTGACATTCAATCCTCGCCCGATGGCTCGATAATTGTCGAGGGGCAGAACAGTCTTGGGTGCGTTAACTCTACGAAACATGTATACATATACGTAGTTTGCATCCACGTTCGTGTGTGTAGAAACAACTTTGTGCAAAAAAAGCAAACCATTCATGTCGCCCGGTACATGTTTCGAATTGACGAAAGAGAAAAAGAATGACGATTGTGAAAGTGTCTCTTTTTTTTTCAACTCTTTTCGTTTCGCTACTCGTTCTTCTTCTTGTGGTCTCTCGTTAAATGAAGAGCCACGTAGTTACAGCAAACACAATATATGCTGAATTTTAGAGCGACGTGCGAGAATTTGATTTACGATGGTTTGACGGTGAAAAACTTTCCATAGGCCTACAGTAATGCGTTTCGGTGTGGCTTCGTCGTGGGTACGTAAAGTGTATGTCATAAAGAGTGGGTAGAGCCAGTCACGAATCATTTAGACAAGGAGGACGGTACAGTCCACACGCACATATATATATATAATGTGCCTACCAGTCAAATTGTTTTTTTTTCCTTTTCCATTTTTTTTTCGGGCAGATGTTCGGGAGTTTGTAGTAAAAAAAGTCATCCGAATCTTCACTGATATATATAACCCCGTTTAGTTCGACCCTGGCCTACAGTAAGGATGGTCCGAATTTTTATGGAATAACATGCAGAAAAATGACAAAGAAATTATTATGGAATATGTGCAAAAAACAAAGTAACTTTTTTGTGCTTTTATTGTTAGAATTTGCTTGTGAAATTAATGTAGGATATTTTCAAGTTTATTCATATTTACGCAATAATATAAAAATTAACCAAACTCAATACTCGGTGAGGCAAGTGTACATCGAAACCAGGGTAGAATAATTTCGCAATTGTTTCAAGTGTTTCTGGCTTAAACGTAAAATTATACAATGCAAAGTACTTTTATCAAACGTTAGGGACCTACGCGTATAGTGTGAGACAAGTACTGTAATAAATAAAATCATAAACTCCAATGAATAAATCTTCAAATTTCGACTTTTGTGCCCCACGTAGCAATTTATTGAATCTATTTTCGCCATTTTCATCTCGTGAACGGATAGATTATTGGCAGAGATCGAATATACGAATTAAAAGCAATTTCGTACAAGCAGCAATCTCTTCTTTCCAATATGTTCCCGAACGATAAACACAGGAAAACGAGAGAGCGAAGGATAATGGAACAATATAACGACAAGGGAGAACTCTCAGTTTGGAACTCAGTAATTTTGTTCTGCTAGCGATGCCGAGGGAAAAGGAAGCGAGGGACACAGGAAGACTGCAAATACACAATAACCGTATACACATGAGCTGTTACCAACAAAAAGGCGTAATACATGGCACCTTCAGTTTACGACTTTGTCACTTACGTCGTTCTGTTATGCAGCACACGTTATATATACATATATGTCTGTCTGTGTACACGAGATGAGAGTTGAGCTTGGAACGAGGAAATAAGAGTAGTGTGGGGATAGGGGATCGATTAACCTTCGGTTCCCCGTTCTTCAGGAGGAGATCGAGCGTTCTGCCATCGGGGGACAGGTAATTGACCAATATCCGGTCTTCTCTAAGGGCCCTCACATAATTACTCGGTTAACGTACGTCGACCGTACAGCCCAACGGTCCAAGTATTCGAGAGCACGTAACTATCAAAGATAGCAGAAACTTCGTACACACGGATAGCAAAGGACGAACGAAAATGTGAAAAATATGTGTGAGCGAATGACGTCTAATCTACTGGGAATTAAAAACGGCTGTGAAAGCGCAGGCTGACTGGGTAAGGCTGAATCTACTAGGAAGTAGGCCCGGCTGCGCCCGATCGAACAACTTTTTTAGAGACTGAGTCGACAACCCTGGATCGACTTCTCAATAATTTTAGCTGTGTCAGTTCCGAAAGATTTTTTACAGTTTTAGAGCCGTAGCTAAATAATTAAGCCATTTTATTATCTGGAATGAAAACGCCAGAGAAAAAAAATGAGAAAACAGCGACATGATTATTCAATTACTATATATTATAATCGTCTGCACCAATATCGCGGGTAAATACAATAATACGAGAAAACGATGCCATAATTATTCAACTGGTTAACTGTTCCTGTAGAAAATCTGACTGAGTGGACAAACCCAAATGTACTTTAAAAGTGGATACGAGCTTGTTCGTTTAGACTTTATGGGGACCTTTATCCGCTCAATGAGATTTTTTATTCGAGACAACAATATGGGAAACGACGCAAGAGTTGTGCAATCACTTCAATCGCTCGTTTGTTCAGTACATATGAAAAATCGTTGGCATCGATAAACTCGATCCACTATGATCTTCGGTTCATAAAATATCATTTTATAATGATTTGTTTGATATTTGATTTATTTTACAAATGTATATTCGCATTCTTTATCGTTATTTTATAAAACATCGTCAGATATATTCCAGACAAACTAATACTTCTACGGTATTTATAAATAAGAGAGCGAGTATAATTTTTAATTACATAGATATTAACTGAGAAGAAAGTAATATGCGGATACAATAAAATTGAGTCAATCAGACTCGTTACAAAAATCGTCCTGACCGGCGGTATTTATTTCGGAGCAGACCTTTCGCTTTTAATTCATGTTAGAATATAAAATAGCGTTATTATAGCCGCTGTGTCCAGTTGGAACAGTCTTGACGAATAAACGCTTCCCGTAGGTTTGACGAATAATTATAATAATCGTGAGAAGCTCCTCGTACGGAAATACAATATATGAACAGATACACACGTGTTCTTATGCGGTCTAATTGCTCGGACGGCCCGGTGAGTAGTCCTCGACAATTTCAAATCGTAACGATTCCTCTCCCTCTCTCTCTCTCTCCCTCTCTCTCTCTCTCTCTCTCTCCCCCCCAATTATTGTCAAACTCTCCATACAAACACACACACGCACCCGCTCTTATTATATAATCATACCCTCATAATTTCATCCATGAAAATGCATTTGAATCGTAGATTTGGTCGAGATAACGAACACGAAAACATATTAGCGTTTTCCTTGTTTTGTACGATCTTTAAAAGGTTTGAAAAAAACTTTAGTGATACACGAAACGCAATTATCATAGAAATTGAAAAACAATACTAACTGTACACCATTACACTTGAATTGATCACAATTCTCGTCGAATCCAATATTTCGTGTCCTGCAGTTTAATTTGTATATGAAAGTAAACATTCTTAAGTAATCCGTATATACATTACGAGTACTTATCTTTGTGTTGCTTCTTCAGAAAAAAAATATCCTTACGTAAGACGCTTTCACCTTACTTAAACAGAACTTATGGAGGAAACAAGTGGAATGCGTCCGTAGGGAATTTTATCCCCAGCGTCCGACCAAACACGCGCCTGTACGCAGTATCTACTTACGGTATTACTGGATGGATATTAAAAAATCGCCAAATTTCTTGAAAATTTGAGGAATGATAGTTCTTCATAGAATAATAATACATTAATAATTTCAGAATTTTTTACTAAATAATTTTGTAGTTATAAACATATGAATTTAACACGGTCGTTTATGGGAAAACAGCTTTTGCAGATGTAAAAGACTGCATAACGGATGGAACTAAATTGCTGTAAATTGTGAAAATATTATTAGATAAAGTAAAAAGCTCTGAGCATTTTTCGCTTTATTTCGACGATGAAATTAACATAGTTAGGATTATCCGATTTAGATCAAATATGCGCCGTTTTGTTCGATAACTTTTGTCCATTTTGAAGGCAATTTCATAATTCCGCGATTGAAGAAGTCCTCGTCCCTATCGGTAAAAAAAAACTTGTCTAGCTCATTTTCACAAGCCTCTCTTGAGGCCAGTTTTGTAGCATCAAGAAAATTTTGCAAATGCTTGAAAAGGTGATAATCGCTTGGTAGCAGGTCTGGACTATACGGCGGGTGCGATAGAACCTCCCATCCAAGCTCTCGGAGCTTCTGGCTCGTCGTTAAAGATGTGTGCGGCCTGGCGTTGTCTTGATGGAACACAACACCCTTCCCATTAGCCAATTCTGGGCGCTTCTGGTCGATCGCCTGCTTCAATCTGGTCAGTTGTTGAGAGTAGAGGTCCGAATTGAGTGTTTGGCCCCATGGGAGCAGCTCATAGTGGATGATTCCCTTACAATCCCACCAAACACACAGCAAAACCTTCTTGGCCGTTAATCTGGGCTTGGCGATCGTTTGAGCCGGCTTACCGCGATTGGACCACGATTTTTTTCGGCTGTTGTTCTCGTATGTGACCCATTTTTCATCGCCAGTCACCATTCGCTTCAAAAATGGGTCGATTTCGTTACCTTTCAGCAAAGAACCGCAGGCATGAATTCGGTCCGAAAGGTTCTTTTACATCAATTCATGTGGCACCCATACATCGAGCTTCTTCTTGAGATCAGCCTTGTGCAAATTGTTCCAAACGGTTTTCTGGCTAATCTTCAGTTCCTGGGCAATGGAATAAGTGCTCACATGCCGGTCCAACCCGACGATTTCCATGATTTTATCGACATTCTCGATGATTGGCCTACCAGAACGTGCCTCATCTTCGACGTTCATATTACCAGAACGGTATCGTTGGAATTGGGTCCATAAACAGCACAGATTTTTTTGGCCGCCTACTTCGCCTTTTCACCTTGGTCGTAGTGGTACTGAAGAATGTATCGAATTTTCTCTTTTTTTTACCTCCATTCTGGAACGCTGTAACACACAACTGGCTTCACCAAACACAAAACTGTCAAAGAACTTTTTTTGAAGCATAATGTCACCTTTAAATCGCCGTATAGTATGACCCGATGTGATGTATACATCGTGAGATATGGCTCACTAAAGACATCTAGCGGAAAACGCTCAGACCTTTTTACTTCACCCAATATATCATCAAGATTTAGGATCAAGCGATTGATTATGCTAAGTTTCAAATAAATCGATTGAGTAATTATCGAGAAATTAATTGAAGTAATGAGGAGTATCGCCTTTTTTAAGGATGAATCAATTTTAAGGATGAATCAAAAGCAAGATAATAATAAGATGATCTGAACGTATTAATTGAATTCAAAATTTAAACAATTTTTTTGTTGGACAGTTGAAACAGATGTATAGTCAGTGACAAAACCTCAATTATTCTTAAAAGTAGAGAATGAACATTCCTAAGTGTTAAATTATTATTAAATTAGATACTTGTGAGGTTAAACATGTACGACATGATCTAGACTTGTAAATCCACGATTCATCCATTTTGGACTAACTTTTTGCCCAACGGTCAATCCATTAATACATTAAACCTCGGGGGAGCACGAAATACAGCCGGCAGTATCAGAGGGAGACAATGTCGAATCAACGGTGGAATGAGGATGATCGAAAAACGATAGTTTATCTGGTCAAACTGGTCGTAGGAAATCAACAAATCAATCGTAATAAAAAATCTCGAATTTAATCTTGATAATTTACGTAACGTTTTTGGGGCCCTTCTCAATACCTAGAATACTTTTACGCTCGATCATTCTACAACGACGGTACGGGAAGGTCTTGAAGTCGGTCGATAGCACCACCTTTTAGCATACCTACACAAACCCCAGAGCTTCCTTCCGCATCCGTGGCCAATGCCACGTGTGGGATGTAGGATAAATGACGTGGCGAATACTAAACCCCACCCTCCCGGCCCGGGAATGTTATATATTTTAGAGTTGCGCTCTTTCACTCTCCCTCTCTTCCGCTCTCTTTTATTTGGTCTTTACAAAAGCTGCGAATCCACGACGTACATTGTTTTCTATTTTAGATGCAGGCTCGCATTGTTTGCTCATTATCGCGTTCTCTTGTTTCGGAACTTTTATTTTGCAAAGACAAAAAAAAGAAAGATACTTTTGAGGAACGAAAGAAAGAGGCTTTTGAGGAACGAAAAAGTTTTCCCAATATGATGGAACCACGAATTGAAAAAGTTGGGACCATACGATTACTGATAGAGATGCTGTACCTTAGGGAAACTCGTTTTATTCACCATAAAACGAAACTTTATTTGAAATAAATAAAAATGTTTTCCTAGCATCTTCCAAACCGTTAAAAAACAAAACTGCGTTGTTAGGACCCTGAATTTTTTTAGGAACGTGATGCCATCTCTGATTTCCTTGGGATGTATAACCAAGAATTGAAAAGTCGATTGTTCGTAGATAGACGTTCGCCCGGACAATCGCAAAAACCTTCGGAATTAGGATCAGCTCGAACAGTTCAAAAAGTCGAGATTTTGCGAAGTATTCAACTCATAAACAAATTAAGCTTAATACAATTTAGAAAGAGTGCCCAAGTTCGGTACTTTCACCTTTATAACTCATCATTTTATTTAGATTATAAACGGTCCTTTATAAAGAAGCTAGAATTGAAGCTATCGGGACGATTCAGGTTCGTATCACGGTGGCGTCGTCTCCCTGCAGGACAAAAATACCACAACTCGGCATAGCTCCAGGAATATTTTGTGCCATCAGCTGATCAATGTGTCTAGCTAGTGAAATAATTATGAACAGTATCGGGCTAGCTACACTACGCAAGTCCACCACCGTGTAGTGAATTGAGTGGACAGATTGTTCCCCAAACCGCCAAAAACAGGCACCGCAACGTGCCCTAGTGAAGTGAACCTAGCTAGTGAAATAATTATGAACAGTATCGGGATAGTTACACTACGCAAGTCCACCACCGTGTAGTGAATCGAGTGGACAGATTGTTCCCCAAACCGCCAAAAACAGGCACCGCAACGTGCCCAGGGTTCATTTGGAACTCACTAAAGAAACAAAATTAGGTTCTGGTACTAATAACTATGACAGTTGATGCGACGTTAAAGTTTGAAAAAATGTCTTCCAACGATGAGAAAGGAATGTGCAAGTGCCCAATCCTTTCACTCACTGAATACAAGCAATTAAAGCTATTAGGCATTCGCTATATAGGTGTCCTATATAGTAGGGGTTGAACATTGTTAGGCCATAAATATCAATGTTTATCATGAGGAAGGCACAGAGGGGTGGATAAAATGCCGGATACGGATAATATGACAATGCGGATGATACCCAGAGTTAGTGATCTCAGACGAACGATCCACTTCCTGACCTTTTCCTGCGGCCTTGACATTTGATCTAAACCTTCGGTGCGCCCTTTTCTATTGACGCTTCTAACTGTTGGGGCATAAAAAAAGAAAGATGCAAGAGGTCTTCTAGCAATCTTAAGGTGTAAGGTTAAGTAGGTTAAGGTTAAGGAACACATATGGGTGTGAAGATAGCAATAGAAAAACGGACAGAGATCGAGTTTGACATGACGTTGAGACAAGAAGAATGCATTTCTTTACACTCGAGTATTCGTCGGTGGTCTAATTTACCGTGTTCGTCGTACACTTCGTGCACGAAATTAATAAGTCTCTTTACTCGTCACCCTTTTATCGTACACCTGGCTAGAAAAAGAACATTTTCGAGGTCGAGAAAATCGACAATAGCCGGGAAATTTGCTTGTTCACCCTTAATCTAGAAAATACAGCTCTGGGTGTTTGAGCATTTGTCGAACTTCTAGACATAAAAAACTGAACTCTGAAAATCCTTCGGAACGATTCTAGATTTTTAGTTATTTCTTTGAGATATTCGTACTGTAAAAAGTAAATCTTCATGATACAATATTTTCATACGGTTGCAATAATTTCAAATTTTTAGTCTTTAATGCGGAAAATGGCTTTTTATTTCGACATATGAATTGTCATGTGGAAAGAGTACATTCTAAGATCGACTACGATCGATTCGCCATACCCTGAGGTGATCTGTACTCAACTATTTCTATGATGGAATATTCGACCGTGAATCCAGGGTGACGCAGTTTCTATTCAAGTTTAAGATATTCCTTTCGCAGAGGGTCGTATTTTATGGGTTCAAGCCAGGGCCGTTTCGAATCATTAGTAGATTGCAGTGGCGTTAAATAAAAATAAGTTACAATCAATTATTATACCCAAGGAGGAACGGGTATGAAAAATTTCGCATAAATTTGGTAGATTTAGACATTTTCACATGTTCTCTGAGAAGTCGCGGTTACGAAAATTCTTCTGCTAGTCACATTTTTCTAAGTTTTGTCATAAAAATGTTCTTCAAATATTCGGTGATCCCCTGTTTTTATTGTCGTTACGGAATCCTCAGAATTTTTACATGCTCAGAGCAGTTTATATCAGACATTTTGAATTATCAAGTATATAAATTATCAAATAGAAATGTCATTTCCATAACGTGCTGCATGAATTATACGATTTTTAAAGCCGCAATTTTTCGTTAAAAGATCGGTAACTTGGCTTGAAATTTTACCAGTATACTGAAATGTATTTGTACTTCATTTCAGCTGAAAATCAGTTAATTGTTAAATATTCGGGTTCGTGAAAGGAATATCTTAAAATGTTTAAGAGAAAAAAACCTGCAACGAGTTGACAAAGTTTTAGGAAAAAGTGCAACCTAATTAATGTCCATATATTTTTCTCAAATACGATCTACCAGACTGAAAATGTTATTTCGGGTGACGATCTACAAGAAGACATGTTCTCCACTCACCGGCTCATTGCTTATACACTAACCTATCTTGCTCGATACGGAAGTATGAAAGCATCCAGGAATATACCTGCTCCTTTAATTAGATTCGTTATAGAAAGCGTCAGCTCCAAACGAGCTTTCATGTGGTTTTTTGACTTCACAGGGGAAGACAGAGGAAAAGGCTGCATACATAGTTATATTGTTAGACGAGAAAGAGAGACGGGTGACTGAGAAATCGATGAAACAAGGAGCGAGCACGAGAAAGGGAGAGAAAGCTCTACGGTGAGCCAAGGAAAGAACGGAAACCGCACCAGGTCCTTTAATCGGATGAAAAAGCTTGGAACCGCATCACTCTACCTATAATCCTTGACAACCGTCGCCTTTTGTGTCTTACAAAAGACGCATCCGGTAAATGGAGCGGACAAAAAAGTACAATCATTAAAATACACTATATTGTGTCTTTTAGAGAAGCACTTATTTTTTCCAAGTCGTCATGCAAGTAGTCTAAAATCATTTTTTTTTTTTCGATATCTTTCGAGTGACATGTATAAATCATCTTTGTTAAAGGCAAGTTAGTCAGTTTTGCATGAAATTCAGGCTGCTCGCGACTCTCGTATCGCTACTTTGCGTTCGATCTGGTGGATCGTTAAATCGCGTGCAGCCGGACATTACACCGTACGAGTTAAAGCTCTGTGAGCTTTTATAGGTCAAGTTCTATCTCCCGATTCGTCGGATAGGACACGGCCAGCTTTGACCCGCGCCCTTTGGCATTCTCTCATTGCATCCGGTCGAATTCCTGATGTGAAGGGAATCCGATAAAGTTATCACATCAAGGGTACAATAAGAGACAAAGGTCGGTATTCAGCCTTGCAAAAAACTTGAAAAATTATCATTCACCAATAAAAAAGGGCCCAATTTCTTATACGCACCTCTGTCTTTGCGAGGCAAAATTGAAAGTAACTGAATTCTGATAGATAATGTAGAATATTGTAGCTTCGGACAATTTTTTAGATCAATCAGTGATTCTTTGACAATACACTGAAACTTCAGTTATACGTTTTTGCAAGTATGGCGTATAAATGAAATATGTGCAGTTCGATGAAAATTTCAGTACTAAGAATCATAAATTTCGATGTTCTTCGGTGTAAAAATTACGAAGACTAACGTGCATCAGTGTCATCAGACTAACTTGAATATTGAGCCTCGGACCTTGTCAAATGAACTTTTTTCCAAGTTTTTTGTATTAGATGTGCGTTTTACTATAACAGGCTACAATCAGCAAACGCCATTGGCTGTTTCTACTGAAATTTCAAAATTGGTGTGTTTTGTAAATGGTAAAAATCAGAAACGCGCAGTAACTGCCTGTGTCTAATAGACATTTTCATTATTCTTTCTATTTAGTTACCCGACCAATTATTGTCTCATTTTTTTTCTATTCCGATTATTAACACAATTTGAATTGTTTAATGTTTATCTCGAAATGATGAAGCAACTCATACGAATGGCGTAACGTTCTTACTTGAGAATGTAACGTCCGCAATGTAGAAATATGAGTTTACTGTCGCCAGCAAAGAACGCTATTCGACTTCTTGAATGATCATCGCGAGATATTCACTCTTTTTTTTTTACTCGCCCTATAAAGTATACACACGTATACCTATTGGCTAAGAGGAAAACGTGACGTTTGCTCCAAGACGGCCGAAAACCTAAAGCCTAAAGGAGGGAAGCTTTTTTTCTCTTTTCGTGTCGAGTCATATGAACTTTATTACACCTTTGGCTCGATTACAGATCCAAAATCTAAGGGTGAGTGGAACTTTCATATCGCGAGTACGGCCAAAGAGAGCTGGAAGGGCATTCAGACGAATAACGAGCGCGCGTCTCAAAGCTTTTTTGTGTGAAGGTGAAACGAAGAAGAAACGAGATTTTCGTCCCCGACCTAGCTCGTAGCAGAAAAAGGAAACTATATCTTTGAAGTCGAGACTCCGGTTACGAGAAAACACGTTTGTTTCTACGGCTCAAAATTCAAATGCGGCAGCTGAGATGTGCTTTGATAAAACGGAAGATGAAAATATGCTAAGCCCTGAGTCGGTATGGAAACACGAGCTATAAACTAGGGTATTTGAATTATTAAATTTGAATAAAATAAAAGTCATGAACAATGAAGGAATTATTCGTTCCAGTAAGTGACAATATGGATTAGTGTTTTTTGATAACCTTGGAAATTAGTAGATTAATTTCGTTAATTGAAAAATACGGTATAATTCTACGTTTTCAATAACGTACGTAGAATTCTACGAAATCGTAGAATTTTGATACGAATTATAATAATATTACGATTCCAATTATAATATTCGTATTATAACAATAATACGAATACTTTTTTACAATTCCTTTCGAACAATCATTATTAAAGACGAGATATTCTTAAGGGGTTACACCACCTTGGTGCTCGGAAAATAGGTATAACATTGTTTCATGTTGACGCGACTATTGAATATATACAATAATTTTTATTTTTCACAAATACATTATAGTTTTAAGAATAAATTTACAATAAAAGTGAATATTTTTTTTTATGTCGGGGATATAAGTCGTCTAGTAGAACCCTCTTTCCAAACTATTGGACAAAATATCTCGAGATCTACACAACCGATTTTTATTAAATTTATACCATATATTCTTTTTAATATTATCTAGGATGTAGCATAGGATGTGTTTAATTGGATGCTGCGTTCATTTTTTAATCATTTTTAAAACTAAACATTGGGTAATAATCAGTTTTTTTCAATCATTTCTACAAAAAGTTGGAAAAAAATGTTTTCCCTATGCTACACTTTAGCTATTGCCTTTCTTTACACGAAAATTAATTTTTTTTTTCCAGACGATGGCTGACAGAGAAAAAAATTCCACCATTGGCAAGGATTTTCAAAAGACGCTCCTACTGGATGAACTTATATCACTGCCATTTGAACATTTTTTCAAATTATTATTTTTTTTCTATTTGTTCATAAAATTATGATGTATTTGTGAAAAATAAAAGTGATTTTTTATATTTAAAGTTGCGTCAAGATTTAATTTAATATTGATACCTATTTTTCCAAGCGCCAAAGTGGTGTAACGCCTTAAAGTCTTTCCACAATTATTCTTGGTGATAAAAAATCATGTGCGTTTCTGAATGTCATTAGACGAAGGAATTGGCAATATCATTCGGGTTACACTGCATAGACATGAATATATTCCCGAAGCATAGAAGGACCTTTCGTGTTCATAAGAAATAAATGTGATCATGTACGGTCTCGACGAAAATCAACGTAGAGACCGGAATATGGTTTGTCATACGGGACATAACATGCAAATTTGTTTGAAATATGATCGAAATAAATCCCGAAAGCAATACTGACGGCCTAAAGTAACAATAGCCTAGTGCAGGGATCGCGAATTTCCGAAAGAGGGCTATTTTGACTTTAAGCTTCTTTGTATATGCGAATACGTAAACCTGTCCTTCAATCCATACGAACACACCGGGGAATGGGTTTCGCTAACGAAATTGAGACAAAACAGCCTTGAAATAAAAATGGAATAACTTGACTTTCTTTGTTATCGATTTATCAGAAAATATATTCCTTGATGTGAAAAGAGATAAATAAAAATATTGATCGTAAACCTGCTAGAATGCAAAGAACCATAATGACTCCACGCGTTCGGACAAATTTTGAATAGCTTTGTAAAATCAAGCTGAGGATCATCAACTCTTGACGTTACATCGCAGATTCGCACTTCCGTAAAACAATTTTTTTTTCGAGTATGCTGTAAAATTGTATTTTAATTAAGTGGAAAGTAGATGTCTGGCACAAGGAATGCTGTTGTTTTTCATTGATGCACGTGCGTCGCACGGTTGAAAATTAATTACAACCGTGCACGAGTGGAGCCACGAGTCGAGGTAAGTAAGAATCTGGAAAGTCGACGAACAATACAGCATTTCGGCAGAATATACTTCAAATGAAAAACCGTATATTAATACACGTTGAAAACGTGGAAATAAAAAAAAATGAGTTGCATATTTGACGTATAAAAAAAAATTGCATCTCTGATTACTAAACAACGAGGCATGAAAAACAGGGATCCACGTGTAATTCATCTCGAATGGCAGAAGAAGAAAAAAAACTCGTTATTCCAAATGAGGCCTTAATCGGTTCCAGACGTTTCCCGTCACATCTACAATATACAATTTACACTCTTTACAGTTTTTCAATCTCGTGATCAAGGTGCCGAATCCAGCCATCATAACGCTCAGAAATATATGAGTTATAAACAACCTCCCTTTCACCAGCCATCTTACTGAAATTGTTTTTAACAAATTGATATTGAATTCAGTCCTATGAGCTATTCGGTCATGTTAAATGATAGTTAAATGAGAGTTAATTTCGTATTCTTCAGTATATAAATATTTCAACATTCACATTCGTTGAATCTAAAAACTAAGTGATAAAAATTTGAAATTGATTAATCTGATCCCTCCTTTATAATATATCCTAATTTATAATTGTAGTTTAACCTATCACAATTTTGATGTTTTTCTCTTCATGACAAGCATTCGAAAAACTTTTCATAGCCGTCAAATTTTTTGAGTTATGGACATCGTGGTCGTTGTAAAGACTTCCATTGTATTGGGAAGAGTGTCACCCACATTGGATCCTGCAGCTGGAGCTGCTGCAGCAGCAGGGTATCCAGCGGGCGTGGTATCGATCCCTCAGGAACCCAATAGTTCTATACTACCATAGACATTCGTATGTATACATATATTTGTTAACGCATACCTTCACGTTACGCCTATAAAGGGTAGAGTGAGCGAAACCGATTCGTTTGCCCAGAATTCCCGAGTCTGGACCTCTACATCCCGCACCATTGTAAAGTTTACGTTCCCTCTGCCCCCCACCGCAGATTAATGGCTATATATGCATGTACATTAGAAAGAAAGGGGTAAAATAGGCCGTCCATGAAAAAATAAACATTTAATTTTGGGTACTTGGATCTGATACATTTCTCCGAACAGGACTCAGTGGACTGTCCCTTTGGCAAAATTCCGATGGCGTTATATGTTCAGCTTAATTAAATATTGAATTAAACATTACATTAAACAGAAAAATGCAACCAAAAAAGTCAGTGCTCGCAAAATTGGGGCAATGCGAACGATCCATGTTTTTTTAACGGATACAATTACCGAAATGAAGTACCGGACCGTAAATTCAATTTGTTAAATGACATTCATAACTTCTACAACGTTTCTGTTTCGATAAAAATCGATAAAATTGGATAAATTGTATCAACAATTATTTAGGCTTCTCGTGTATTCGATTCTGGATGGATTTATTTGTCTGTGTTTATATTTTACGTGTACAGCTCGGATTGCTTTTTTGATCGCGAGGACGGGGGCATCGCTATTCAACGCTAATCCGCAAATGTTTTTGGGCATGCCAATTCTGGGAAAACATATATACTTTACGATAGAATTCATTTTATAAAAGATTATGTCAAACAAATGTACTGGCTTATCGGTAGGAAGTCGAAGCTATCGCTCTACAACAAACTACTAATCTACAAAACTATACTTCGACCCATCTGGACGTACGGTATCCAACTCTGGGGAACTGCTTGCAACTCGAATATAGAAATCCTCTAAAGATTCCAAGCCAAGACGCTTCGCATCATGGCAAACGCTCCTTGGTTCGTCACCAACGTCAGACTACACCAAGATCTCGGGATAGACAAAATCAAAACCGTTGCTCAAAAACTATGTACGACGTACGAAACGAGACTTGACCAGCATCCAAACCCACTCACAACCAACCTACTTGACAGACGAGCAATTACGAGAAGACTAAAAAAATACAAGCCTCTGGATCTACGAGAACGCTTCCACACGGAATAAACACACATAAATAGAATAGAGTGCATCACTGGATGCACCATCTAAACTACTCTATACTGCTACTTGTCATTGTTCTGCTATCTTGTTTTTTTTTGTGTTTCCAACCAATATCAAAAGTATTCATTGTTATATTTGTATGACAGATTATAGTTTTTTAATAATAATAAAAAAAATAAAAGATTATATTGAACTGATAGTTGATGGGATCACGAAAATATAAACATCAATTTACCATCCTTCGGTAATGATTATGAACAGATTTAACGATAGATTTTATTATATGTGGGCTTATTTTGAATTGATATTTGAAAGAAGCATAACAATATAATAATACTTTACTGTCTCGGTGGGAAGGGCACATATTATGGAGCTTTCAATATCAAGCCTGAAATAAAATCTACCATGATACCATATTTTTCTCTCCTGTATTATACTTGCAATGAACCCAAAAGAACAGAAGCGAACGTTCATCCACTTTGACCGAGTACTTCTTATAATCTACTCCATTATGTCTGGGAATTCTTTTATATTTTCCCAACTCTTGCGAGACTGGCTTGATCGGAAATACTATCGATCAAAGCCATCTGTGATTGAATATATTCGATCTAGCACGATCTTTGCTAAAGATGAAGCTCATATGAGCAAATGTTCAAAAGGTTACACTACCTTGACGCTCGGAAACATAGGTATAAAAATTAAAAATTCTCGCGACTATTAAATAAATGAATCATTTTTATTTTTCACAAATACATTATACTTTTATGAATAAATTTTAAGAAAAAATTAATAAAAAAGTTTTTTTAATGGTAGAGATATAAATCGTCTAGAAGGGCCCTCTTTTTTTACTGGTGGACAAAGTATCTCGAAATCTACTCAACCGCTTTTCATGAAATTTATACCACATATTCTTTATAATATTATCTAGGATGTAGCTTCGATTTTTTCCCTTGGATGACGCGTTAATTTTTTATTAATTTTAATAACTCAAAATTTTGGTAAAAATCATCGTTTTTTTCAAACATCTGTCATTTCTACAAAATTTGGAAAAAAATCCCTATGCTACACTTTAGGTATTACCCTTCTTTACAAGAATTTTTTTTTTAAATTGTCGAAAGATGCCTGACGGAGAAAAAAAATCCACCATCGGCAAGGATTTTCAACAGAGGACATTACTAGACGATATATACCTCCGCCATTAATTTTTTAAATACATTCAATAGTCGCGTAAAAAAAATGTTTTATTTTTATACCTATTTTTCCGAGCGCCAAGGTGGTGGCCTTAAAAACCCCATCGACCATTAAATACAATATATATCATTATTTTTAGTTACAATCTTTAGAATCTGACGCGAGTTTCAAGGTCGTATCAAGTGACATTTGGTTGATTGAACATGACATTTTGTCAGTTAAATTTTTTTACGATTGTGAACATAAATTGTTTTTCTTTTGTGATTCTCTTATACTCACTGGAATGAATAGCCTATCCGTTTGTTTGTGGGATAAAACTACATAGCGAATATTTCTTCTTCACTGCAAGCGAATCTATTAAAGTTATCCCATTTTATTTTTTCCACGAATACAACGCGACATTTTGTTGATTGAATTCTTTATTTCTCTACATTTCATAGTACGGAACGAAACACTGTCAACGTAAAAATCCCATCTATTTTCTCCCGATGTAAAGTACTCAAGAATTACCGTGAAATGCTTGTCGTAAAAACCGCGGATCCGTAAATTCCGATCCTCGAAAAGCGATTTAATTACTACACGTACGAGGGAGCATTATATACGGGAAGAGTTAAAGATGATGAACAAGTTGATAGATCGAAATCAGGTTTCTCACGTTTCTATGCATCGATGCTAATTCCTAGTGCCTAGGGGAATGCTCCTAGTGGGAGTGATACTGATCAGATCTGACGAGGAGCTTTGCCGCAAAGCAGATCGCTGGCAATTTCTTTGAGCGTGAAACGTCCCATACAATGAATACCTCCATCGATCCGACAGTGTAAGGATGAATACAATATTCGTTCATTTGCAAGACACGAATTTGCTCACCCACCGGTACCGTTCTACAATGGAATTGCGTATACAACCGAGGGAGTGACAAAAATAATTTCACCGGCATAGCAGTGTGATCAGCATAAAACTTTACTTCACGGTGAAAAGCTGAGAGATATAAAGTTCAATTAGTCGTAATACATTTAAAAATTCCGTTCACTGCCTGGCTACATTCTCCCGTCGTCATTTCTCGACGATGAATTATTATCAATTTTCCAAGCATTGAATAATCGGTGAAGAAAACTTTTCTCCCTCTTCAATCGTAAATGATTCCTTGACTCGAGAACACGAAAGTTAACAGTGATAAGCTTCAACAAGGTGTGTCTCTTTGAGAAAAAGTAAACCGAGAACGGCAGCACCAATCCTTCCTCTTATTCTGTTGCTGTCTTTTTTATTTCTTTTTTTTTACGTTTTATTCGCAAAGTTCGTTACTTACTCAGCTAATGGAATGATGAAGGCTCGAGGAACGATAAACTTGAACCATTTCTAATTTCCGCTTGCACATAAATAGTGTCACATTTTAATCTGCAAAGAAAAATATTCCTTTAACTGTACGTTTTTATTTTTATTTTTCAGAAAAATGTTTCAAATCAAAATTATACTCTTTTGAGGGGTTCGTCGAATTATTCACACAAGTTTTATGCACCGGTCATTTCGGAAAAATTGTCGATTTTTTCTCGTTACCATGTACTGCATTCCGAGATGAATTCATTTATAATATATTGCTCTTGCAAGATTATTCAACATCATTTGTCAATAGTTAAATTCTCTCTACACTAAATAGCGACAAAGGTTCTCGTCTCCATTCGATTAATTAACTTCAGACTTGAGCAAGGAAATGCGGGTTCAATAAATTTTTTAGATGCCCGCTAAAAAAATATTATATCGACTTAATTCTCTACTCTTCTAAATGTAATTATTGACGTCATTCAGCGAAAAATAATTGAAAAAATACATAATTTCGAAAATTTAATAAAACGTTAACAGATGTTGTGTTTATGGATAGTTTTAAAACTGGAGAGAGAAAACCGTAAAAGACGCAAGGATATGACTCTTGTTTGTGAATGAATTATTTTTACATCGATTATCTTGTCAACTCTGTGCGTTGGATGATCCAGAATATCTGAATATTCACAAATTAAGATTTTTTCGATAAATTTTAAATGAAGTTTTATTCAGACTCCACTGAAGATCAGGTATACATCAAATAGTCACTAATTCCCCGATAAGTAGTAAATGGAATAGTGGAAGGGGATTGCGAAAGAGAGAGAGAGAGAGAGAGAGAGAGAGAGAGAGAGAGAGAGAACAAGCTAGAGAGGGAAGGGGGTCGGCGGACCGGATATTGAACGGTGAAGTGAGTTTATGGTTGGGCCTGAATGTGAATTAACTTTTAATCGCACCGTATAACAGCAAAATAAAGTTAACGGTTTAACAACAGTATATATATATATATATATATATATATATATTGTAGTATGATTTTGGCACCGAAAAATTCGACGAGATGTAATTTGGTGACATTTCATAATCATACACAATAATGAAATTGCAGTATTCGTCAAAAATATTCACCCACCATTGGCAAAATACGTCGAATATGAAATTAGATTAATTGTCTCTGGGCCACAGTACAAATAACGCCAATAAAAAAAAACTGATCATCTCCAATTCGCGGGAGATAGGATTTTTTTCAACATTTACCCTCCGGTAAGGGTGGGTCCCGGTGGTTGAGAACATAACAAAATGATTTTACAAAATTTTATTCAGAAACTAGAGTTTGAGTGTGCAAACTTCAGGCACATCACTTTCTTAGCGCCCACTGACAAAAATGTGTCGCCACTCTGTATTAACGAGAGAATATTTTGTAAATTGTAGAGCAGAATGAAACGCGATATATTTGACCGGAAGAATACATACACATACTATTTTTGTAGAGGAAAGGTATACGAGTTGATCCCATGGGGTAAGAAGATCATTTTCAATTGCGAGGAAACTATTTCAATAACGTTATCTAGTGGTATTCTTTGGTAAAACATAGCGTCCGGCACTCCCTCATGTTAGTCAATTCATGATGGCGGTGTGACCGACGCACTTCATGCTTTTGATTTTTTTCAATTTTTTTCAATTTTGATTTTTTTTCCGTTTTGACGGAAAAAAAATCAAAATTGTGAACTGTTGATCTAAGGTGAGGATGACTTTAAGCTTAGGTAACTTTTATTGTAAACTGTCAGTTGCAATCATTGTTGTGTTTGTGGTTTTATAATATGCTCAATTTGGTTTTTTGGTTGGCGTGGTAACAGTGGAATACTTATAAGGTATGTTACCGAGCAATAAATGAAAAAGTTGAGTTTGGGGCAAGATGATTTCCTTCTAGGTGTACAAGATGATCCTTAGGGATCATCTTGTAAACCAATAATGTACCTCCTTTATTTTTTGTTAAAGGTGATGCAGCGTAATTCCAAAAGTTCATTTCGTTGGTTTATTTTTTAATAAATAATTTAAATAATTTAAATTTACATTGAATAACAATAAATTAATAAATTAGTAGTAAATAAGAAAACTAAAATAAATGTAAGTTGGTTTATTTTTTTTAGATTGTACGATGAAGAATTTTTTTTTAACATTTGATATTGGTTATGAAAGTTTGTTGTCTTAATTATATAAAAAGATTGTCTATGTTCAAACTACCTTATTGATGTATTAATTAATTGATATCACAAATAATAATCGATATACCTAAGTAATTTACGACTAACTGTAGAAGACTGGTTTAGTTTAATTTTAGTTGAGTGAGATAAAACTTATAATATTTATTTATACAAATTTTTATTTATATTTACTTAATTTCTCCAAAATAAAAAAATCCCAAAATAGGGGCAAGATGATCCGGGGGATCATCTTGAACACCGGGGTGTCCAAGATGATCCTGTTGTAAGGTTTAAAAAAAGGAAATCTTTTTATTGAAACCCTAATAAATTAAATGTTTCACATATGCCAATTGTAGGATAGATAAATATGGCAGTAGTAACCGCTTTTAGATCTTAATTTTCTTGAATAACTTTGAAATGAAGAAATGATCTCCCTTAGGGGGATCATCTCGTACACCTTTTCCCTACTTACAAATCATAACTCTTCGTTCAGTTGACAATTGTATTGAATAAAAAGTATACTTTGCATCTTCGAAAACATGTTTTTTAATTCAAAGTTTTAGAAACGAACCAAACGTTTCCAATTAACACTAATAAGTGCTATTCGTGTTTCCACAATTCTTTGCCCGAGAACGCTCTTCGTGAAGTTTTTCAATGATGTAACGAAGTCGAGTTATGTTTGAAAAAAAAAAAAAGAACGGACAGGTGAAAAGTGATATTTATTAGGTCTTGACGCACGTGCCTTGCAATTCCGTATTGTCATTCGTTAGAATATGTTATGTTCCGTGGTTCGATTGACATATTGACATCGTGAGAAAAAGATCTATAAATACACGCAAAAAAAAAAAAAGATAATGATTGTCGGACTGCTGTGCGAAGAAAAGATGTCGTCTCCTTGATTCTTCTTTTGAGCTTCTTACTCGACTTAATAGCTACTAGAATGATAAAAATTGCTTCCAGGCTTCATTACATTTATAGACCCAGGTTTTCCTATGTCTACGGCATACGGCGTCGCACAGTTTACCATTTCCGAGCATAAATGACGCGTTAATTGAAAGCAGAGTCCGCGACTCGTCGTTTGCACTCGTAAAAATTGACCTACATAAACGCGCGGTGAATACATTATGCGAATACGTATGCATATTATACATACACATATACTTTATTCTTTGGATATATTATGAGCCGTTCAACGTGGACCGGTATGATAACTAGGCACAACTATTATAATTCATCATTGAATACGTTAACGATAGCTGCAAAAAGAATTAATAGCGGAAAAATCCCATTTCCAGCTGCTTTATTATCCACTTACTGTTCGGAAAAATCTTTCGCACAATAAATTGCGTGAAGAAATATTTAAGCTCAACGATCGTCTCCCTTGATGTGGAATATCTTAACAAAAGAGAAAAACCGCGTATAACTTTACGTCAAGCTTGTAATTAAGACGTATAAAACGTTTTGTGCAGTGTGATGGCTTTCCTGATGCACTCAAGTCCACAGAAAAAATAACTTGACTGCGTAATTTCGTTTAATTTTTTTTTTTTTTTCAAGGCATTTCCGTGAGATACTCAAGATTGTTGATGGTTCATTCTACTCACGTTTACGAAATCGAGTGATTTATGTGTCGATGACTCACCTGAAACAGGCAATAAAGGCAAATTTTAATACACGCTCTGTAAACGTCGAACCTCTGTAGTGAATACTGTACAATTTATGTCTCAATGTATGTGGAAAAGTGTCGCGCACGGAAAATATTTTGTACGAAAAATCTGGTCACGCTGACGATCATGCGTGAAATTTACGCGCAATTTTGTTTTGAGCCTCGATGTATACGTACGTTCAATCAATATATTTTATTCAAATATCGTATGTGCGTCTGTACCTATATCTATGTACCATTATGGAAGGTTTTTCGCATGCACAAAATATTCACAACCTCCTGATAATCATTAATTCGAACGAGCGTAGATATTCAGTATTTTCCAATTTATTCGCAACAACAATCTAGGACCTTGAACAACTGTTGGAAAAACCAAAGAAATATTTCATTCAAATGCCTCGTGTTCTATCATACAGAAAATTATTTCATTGTCACCTTATACTGCATAGAATTTATTCATTTTTCGTTGTTCTTGTTTTATTCATACTGTTATTCGATACGAGCTTGTCAGGCATCCGAAATATCTGGAAAAGCAAGATAGTCCGAATTTACCTTCCAGAAATGCGGAAATTCTCGTTCAAGGAAGTCGCGAATCGCTCTTGCATGAGAATGCTGGAAGCGATTAATTGGCGCATAAAAGCTGGAGCGACAACAATGTCCAATTGACGGAAGGCTCACAACATCCTTGGGGAAAAGTATCTTAATATCGTTATACCTTCAAATTACGTAATTTTATATTATTCACAATGACGACCGAAAATGTACAAAAACATTGAGTCCAGTCAGTTCCCAAAAATTTTTTACAGAGTCAATTCAACTATAGATCCTTTTCAAATGCATATCCTATTCTACAAAAAATTCCAGGATTTCTTTTTAATTACAAGCAAAGCGGAAAATCCTTTCTCGCACAAATAAGTTGTGACAAAAAGTATAAGATAGCGCAAGGTGGATCTCTGAATTTTAGTATATGAAATCACCATTTTACATCAAAACCCCTTAAGGGAAACAGATTGAAACGCGTCTTTTGCAGTTTCTATCATTTTGCAATTCAATCACCTTTTCCTGGACTGCAATCTCTCCAAAATATTTAACATTTACACCGTAAATGTTAAAAAAAAAATTACTTTTGAATTAAACGTTCCGAGGACCATATTTTAACTCTCGTGGACTACCTATACGCTGGACTATCTGGCCCACGAGCCATCGGTTGGGAACTAATGCCCTAGCGGAAGATTCAGGCATACTGACAAAAGACGATATAGACTTACAAAAAAAAAGCAGCACACAACGTCTCAAAGACAAAAGGCTCCCCAGTCATTTTCAGCTTTTTTTTTTATCAACACAGGTAGCGCAGGAAGTTTGCACTTTGTCATTCGAGGAACCTCGTTTCAACTCCGTTATGCAGATGGCGGAGCATCTCAATTTTCCGTTTTTTTTTTCCGAGGCAGGAATAACGACGAGAAGGGGTGAAATTTCAGAGGAAAGTACCAGAAGATGAATGAGAAGGAAAGAGTCGGGGAAGTGCAGGAAACCGGAGGGAAAGAAAAAGGCGAAGGAAATTCGTCCAAACGCAATGGAGCGTTCGGAAATCCCCTCTTGAATATATGCCACCTCAGTATATTCAAGAACCTTTCAAGTAAGATTGAACGGGCTTCTGCTATATATATATACGTATGTGTATGTGTGTGTGTGTGTGTGTGTGTGTGTGTGTGTGTGTAAGAACTTGGTACCGTCACTCTTTTGACTCTTGACGACGTCCTTTTTTTCGTTCATCGTTCCGCGACTTGGAAAACTGGAAGAAGGATGACACCCGTCAAGACCCTTTGGGAGCTGCAATCTCACCGGTTGACCTCCCCTAGCATCGAATGTCAGATTTTCATCCGGTGGGATAAGCTTACAAGCGAGAGCAGCGAAAGGGAAGAAAAAAAAAGGAATTGCACTAAAGATTTCCTGCACTGTCTACGGACAGAAAACGATGTAAGCAAGTACGACACTCCCGGGCGTATGTGTGTTGTGAATGGGTAGAAAATAAAGTACACTCTACTATCTGGTACGTAGCTTCTCACGGTACCACGAAAAAAAAAGTCAAAATAAAAAAATACAATATTTTTAGGAAAAGAAATCATAGAGGCAATTTTTCAGCGAACGCTTTTTAACAAGTATTTCCGGAATAATGAAGAACTTTCCACTTTATTTCTGTAGACTACGCTGATATACGAATTAATCCGTTATTTCATAAAAACGTGAGCCTCAATTTGATTCGCCCCCGTGTATTTGTAAACGCTAAATAAAAAAAAGTAAGTAATACAGCATATATACAGGGTGTTAGGGAGGCAGTGCAAAAAGCTGAAAACGGTGCTAGAGGAGGTCATTTAGAATCGATTTTCGTTTTTTATAGGTTTTTTTTCGGATTTTTGCATCGAATAGCGAAATTCGTATGCATCTATTACATTAAATGTACAGAATTTTGTATTATTCGTAATCTAGAGATTCTGTGTGTTCTATCGAATTTTCATTTGTTTCATTTCTGCTTTTTGCCAACTAAACTAGCTCTTCATAAATTATGAATAAACAGACCTTTTAGCTTTGAAAGTAAATTCTTCCAATCTTGTTGCGCCAAAGATTTTTTATTTGAGGGAAACGATACTAAGTAAATAAATTTAAAAAATAAATTGAGGGCCAGTAGTACGTCTATTTTTTTTCTATGTGTGTCCAAAGTTACAGTTTTGTATTGTTGAAATGATATTTTTAACATTTAACTGAGGATACTGACTGCTGGAAATTAAAAGTAGATAAATTTGCTATTCTATAGATTACACGGAATCTCTTGATTACGACTAAAACAAAATGTTGTACATTTAACGTAATAAACTCATACGCATTTCGCTATTTGATGCAAAAACCCGAAAAATGGTATGAAATACGAAAATCGCCGAATCTAGGTAACTATCAAATAATTCGAATTATGCTAAAGTTTGCATCGATGGGCAACGATGAAATTTTTTTTTTTTTAATTGCTACAATACTTTTTGGCATATTTAGGCTATGGAAATCATTCAAAGATTTTTCAGAGTTATGACTAGAAATGGACTATGCAAATATGTGAAAAGGTTTAGAATAATAATAAAAATACAGAAATCGAATATCTAAAAAGAATTTCCATTGTACTTCAACAGTGCAAACTTGAACACCATTAATCCGAAGATAAAAGATAAACGACCTCTAGATACTGTGGCGAAATCGCCTACGAAGTTTCATTCCGACCAAGAGCGGAACTATGTATTCGCATACATATAAATATATACACATCAGTACATACATAGAGAACAGTCGAAGCATCACCGTTCTCTATTCCGTTCGGCCTTTTCTTCCTTCCTCACTTGTTCCAACAGAGGGACGCATTTGCCACATGCGACGCAACGCCAGAAACCAATTACACACGCTACGATACCTCGTTTCCACACAATCGTGTTACGGAACATTCTAGTATACTTAAGCTCCCCCAGACAAACTCATATACCAAATTATAATACTCATATGAACTGCTATTACGATATCGACAATGTATTCTGCGCGTCTGTGGTTCAGTGGGGTATGGTCGGTCATGACTGAAACGACGTTAAAGTGCCATTTGGGCCAACGATTCCCAAGAAGGATTTTTCCCAAGTTCAGAAAAATCGACGTTTTCATATTCTCTTTGTGTGAACGAACGACTGCCATATTTTATCGTAAAGTGGAAATAAAAAGGCACAAAGTGCGCGAACCGTGCAGAAATTTGTTGGCCCAGATCCTAACACATCCCTATCAGAATTTGTCAGGAACGCCGCACGTAGCGAGGCCATGTTGGAATCCAAGTAGATTCCGCGCTATTCCCCGTTTGACGTCGTTTGAGAATTTATTTATTTGGTATTCTCAACCGGAATTCGTTGGATCTCCAAAAAAAAAAAATCCTTTCGTCATCCCGTACACAAATTCGTTGAGGATTCTCAAGGTCCACCCGCATCCCTATAGAGATTTGTTAAGGACACCGCGCATAGGGAGTCCTCATTGGGAACCAAATGGATTCTGCACTGTTTCCCGATGAACGCCGTTTGAGAATTCTTACCACGTTCGAATCGAAAATATGTGAAAAGTCACGCGGCGTGTTGAAACAAAACCTGCACGCTCCGTGAGCGTGTACGTGTGTGATGATATTGTGCCAAAGTGCAGTAAAATAAATAACAAACGATAATTATAGGGGATTTTCAAAAATATGATTCAAATAGATCTTTAATATACTTTTATAAGCGGTTGAGTTAAAATTCTCGAGCCGCGTTCAACCCGCAAAACAAAGATCTCCTTCCCCGAGCGGAGATCGATGATAATTGATTATCAGGCACCTAAACGAGGGTACAATGCTTGGAATACCAATACTTGGAATACCAATGGCAGAAACTGGAAATTATCACTCAAATGAGGCCAATGCAGAGCGCAACTGAACCTGTAGAAACCCCAGTTGGGCCTACTACGAGGGCTCCCGTAGAACCTACTGGTCCTCCTTTCCGCCTACTGTAGGCGCACTGCAGACCCTATGGACCGTCCATTCAGCGAAAACGTATTTATTGCTTCTTACCGATCAGGCCGCAATGGAGTGTTGATGGAGGCGATATCGAATTAGGGCTCAAAGCAGGTTAGGTCGAGGCAGTGAACTTGGGATCGAAAGCAGGTTGAGGAGGCCTGTGTTCGGCACGTTTCACTAAAATTGGGGATCGAAAGAAGGTTTGGAAGGACAAACAGAGACCACACTGGACCAAATGAAGGCCTCTTCGTGGCACTGAACTTGACAAATGGGATTTGGTAGTTTCAATGGAGGCTGGCAGCATGTGCATTACAAAAGAAATGGGTCCTGCGAGGGTTCAGAGGAGGCTATCAATTTTGACTTGGGCGATTTATACTTTCTTACAATAAGATCCACTCATTTGTATATCTATATATTTTATTTAGAAATTCAACGTACAGAATGCGATAGAATCCATCAAAATCAATACAAAATGTCAAATCCTGATTAGAATTCAATGTACGAGCGTGACAATTTAGTATAGAGATCCAATGCGATAGCTCATTGGATCCATACGATAATTTCTGCTCAAGGATATCTTCGTAAAATTCGCATGCTCCAGAAGCGTCGACATCGACTAATATTGGGAGTGATTTGGACTAGGTGCATGAACTTTGTATATTCTTGTCATGTGCTTCATCGTTAGACAAAAAAATTACGTGAACGGAATTTTCAGATTTAAAAAAATACCAAGAGACAACAAGAATCGGACGAGTGAATGGCACTAGACGAAAGCCATGTCGAACACTGTAAAATAAATGACTTTGTTGGCGTAAAAAAATTAAAGTCGTAAGCGCGGTTTTTTTCTTAAATGATTGAGTGCCACATTTTTTTCACTCATATATGAACTTGAAAGACGCTTTGTTGTAACGTCCTTTTCAACTCGTGCGTCCATCCGTTTTCTCTGTAAGTACGTAAAAGTGATGATAAACGGGATGGAACTCGATTTCGTTTCAAGCACCGTACAATAAAAAGTGACGTACCCGAGGAAGGGCGCATTAGTCTTTTCGACCAAGTTTTACGTCCGGGAAAATAAAAGGTATTCCCGGGCACTGAAGATGGAATAAAATGGCCCAGTTGCATTTATTCCGCGTCCCTCAAGTCTTCCAACAAGATACGACCGGATTATTCCCACTTGGTTTTTCGCAGTTCAAGGAGAGCAAGGAACAATGACCCTGCAAAACTTCCGCCGTTAACTCAGCGCTACAAAAAATAAGAAAAATGAACGAAGCCGAATCAAATTATGAAGCATGTCCTTCGACAACCTCCTTGGAAAGATTTTCTTCAACGGGCAAAGTGGACTGAATAATTTATTTTTGCTAATTCCATTACACCGGTAATCAGGAATCATTAAAGTCATTGCTGATTATAAATAAAAGTGTGTGAATATATAAATATGAAAATAAGATAATAGATAAGTTTCAGAGTAAGTTGGGTTTTCACGCCTTCCATGAAAAATCCTTAGTCCTCTTTTATCAAGTATATTAGGTATGAGACAATTTGGCCTGGTAATCCGATCCTTCAGCCAAAGAACAACTGTGCGATCGCCCATTCGAGTAACGGACCAATAAATTGGCGTTAAATATCCTCCGATGAACCTCCCGAATGGCAGATACTGGACATTGTCACTCAAAGGAGGCCAATGCAGAGCACAACTGAACATGCGAAACCCCAGGGGGGCCTACTTCGAGCGCTCCCGCAGAAACTACCGGCCCCCTTTCGGCCTACTGTCGGCGCACTGTCGATCCTCTGGACCCTCCATTCAGCCTACTGTAGGCGTCCTGTAGACCCTCTGGACCCTCCATTCAGTGAATACGTATTTACTTCATCGTCAAACGGGTTTCCGATCAGGCCACAGTGGAGTATTGATGGAGGAGATAACGAATTTGGGTTCACAGCAGGTTAGATGGGGTCGAGGCAACGGACTTGAGATCGAAAGCAGGTTAAGGAGGCCTGTGTTCTGCACGTTTGACTGAAACTGGGGGTCGAAAGAAGGTTTGCGAGGACTAACAGAGGCTATTCTGGACCATATGGAGGCCTCTTCACGGCATTGAACTCGACAAATGGGGTTTGGTGGGTTCAACGGAGGCTGGCGACTTGTGCATTACAAAAGAAATGGGCCCTGCGGGTGTTCAGAGGAGGCTATAAATTTTGACTCAGGTGGAAAATGAAAACAGGCACTAGATAATCATGTATAGTCTGTTTGACAAAACCGTGTACGGCTACATTTTTTTCCTGCTAACCGTAAGAGGATAGATCCGAACGCGACCAGGTAGCGTGACCCATTCAACTGAGATGCTTTACATAGAAAGCGTCAGTGGTCATCCGACCGTGGTCACAGACGAACCGATCTTGTCCTAAAAACACGTCGGAAAAAGACCTACTTGGGCAAAAAAAGTTTGGACCACGCTTGGGACAACTTAATTTTTACAGACGCAGCTTCTTTTTGGGCACGTTCTCTCATCAATCACACCTGATCTACCCACACCAATAGATCCCAAAGATCTGGAACGTCAAGCAATGATTCCGATAAATTCGGTTCATGTGGAGGTGTTTGTCACCAGATTATGCCATGAAATTAGTGAAAAATATGCCTCTTAGATGCCAGGCGATTATTAATAGTAGAGGCGACTGGAACAAGTATTAATGATAAAGCATCAAGGTTAATGTCATGTAGTATATATGCACTTTGTTTCAATGCCTTCTCCCAACTTTCCTTTTAATTTAGCCGTACACGCTTTTCTCAAACAGACTGTACTTATTGCGCCCCCTTTATTCGACATCTTCGTTCGTTCGGAAAGCACCAAGATAATAGAATATTGCATAATCGTTATACGACCATGTGCTCGTGTTTCAATACCTCGTATAAATTCTTTGGTTCTATTCGTAAAAATCTTACAATAAAGGAGCAACTAAAGGAACGGATGCCGACAGCTGTTGCGTAATGATTAAATGAATAGCCAATTGTTATTTCTCAGCGAGCGGGAAGTGACAGACATAGAGACGGAAATTAAGGACTTTCATCGAAGATCTGGCACTCGAGATTTCCGAACATACGGGAGTAACGTAAGAACATAAGACAGATATTGACGGATGCTGATGAAACATTGAGTAATTACGCAGTGTAAAGGAATTTCATTAGCTTCCGTATAAATTCCGGTAGAGATCGCACGCCACTGTCTATGTACAATCGAAATTTGCATTTTCTTTGGTTTCACTTGACAAATCTAAATTTCAAAAAGTGCGGGAAAATCCTGGAAGCATTCGTTTTCGTACAACAATTACGACAATGATAACAGACGGGCAGACAGACAAAATATCAAAAAATGATACACTTTGTCTTAGCCTTAGCACAAAAAATATACTACAATTTCATAATATTAGTAAGAAGGAATAATGAAAATCGAAAGGTAAGTTATTTCTATGGAATATTATAGAAACGTTGTCTAGTATTTCGATTTACAAAATTCAATAAAACTCAGGACCGAACAGAAATTGAACAAAAAATAAATTGCCATAAATTTCCGTACACTACTTAGATGAGGAGTGCATCGTCGCTCCGATGATTTCACTTCTATGTTATATCGTTCATAATAATGATATTGTTTCGGAAGAACGCCGACTTTGTGCTTTTTTCTCAACAATTCGCAATGTTATTTTTGATTAATGTCTTGCCAATGCATTCTTCATTGCACCTAAACTGAAGAGCACAATGTAGCATCAGATAAATTAAACAGGTATTCTGAAAACTTTCCACGTACACGTTTACCAAATGTACAAATTTGTCATAGAGGGTTTAAAGGACGTAACGATGCAGGTCGATTACTGATGGAAATGCAAAGACGATGGAGATGCAGGGACGAAAGCTTCAACTGCACGTCAAGGCGACATTTGCATTTATATACAGGAAAGTTTGTGACCGCCCAAGAGTTTAAATTAGTCATAGTAAAGTAGAAGTAGATATAGTATATTATGCATAACGGTAACATATTTCAGATGCAATTTATTCCCGACCGAACGACGCACATTTACGAACTTTGTAGATAATTTTGAATTGTTCTCTAATAAGGTATGTTCCTTTTCTACATGCAGCAAAGTATGCCAACTCAAACAGGGTACGAAGGTTATTCGATCAATCGCGGAAAAAAATTCCAGTAAATTTATTCGTTCAGAAAATTCGTAGCTGCACACAACAATGTCAACTCGTTTTTCTGATCAATAAACGAAAATAGAAACATGTCCAGTTTGCAATCACTGCATACACGCGATTTTTACGGACATGATAATTTACATCTCCATTTACCCATGATATCACTATACTCTGATGATCAAAAACTCTGATTCTTGTGCAATCACATTGATGCGTGATTCAAATATCTATTACTGGTATTCCAAACGTGTAATCAATTAGTGGATATAAATGAATGAAAATTGATACTAGTCATACGTGCTACTAATGTGGCAATATATTTGTAGCAGCGAATTTGTAAAAAGGAAAATCACTGCCATTCAATGGTGTTGAGATTTTCATGGTTGCATCGCAACGAAAGTTCCTTTTTATCTTTTGATTTCCTTGTTTTATTGTTATACAAAATATTTTTCTTAGTTTTATATTGCAAATCTCTAAATAAGTATCTTAAAAAATGGCTGAAGGATTTTTTCAGCCGAAATCTGCCAAGAGAAAATAAAGAAATTCAGAAATATTAATTCCCATTGCATTCCAACGATGCGAACATCAATGGCATACCCTTCAGCTGTTTCTATCAATCTGTATTTTTAACCCGATGAGTGTAGCGCTTTTTTTTACACCACTTAAGTGTAGGGGGGGGGGGGGGGGGGGGGTCAAATTGCCTTCATGCTTAAAAATACTCGAAAACTTCTTCCTAAAAATCTGAAAAAAATCATGTGTCATGCTCTTAAGGCTTCTACTTTACAATAAAATTTTGAAATATAACTTTCACCAAATTAAGAATAACAATAAACAAATGAACTCGTGAAAAAGTAGAATTCTTCAAAAATTCATAACTCGGAGACAAATGTATACAATTTAACGTGCAAAAACCCAATCAGAAGCTGAAGAGTCTATCTTTCAATGAAAAAATATTGCGAAATAATATTATTAAATTTGAACCCTTATTTTTTTACATGAACGTATACATTTTTTGAGGTGTTAATGTAGGAGGTTTTGGTATAAAATATATACATTTTTCAATATAAAACTATTTATTGGGACAAATCTTTATAAAATATATACATTTTTCAATATAAAACTATTTATTGGGACAAATCTTCGACAAAATCAACGTCGTCTTCCTCGCTCTCATCCTCGAAATAGTCAACTCTTTCACGAGGACGGAGTGCTCGATCCACTTCATCCCCAGAGGGTCTCGCCATTTTATAATTTAAATCACGTGCACACAGAACATAGTTTTTTTTTATTCCACATAAAGTGAAATTGTACTCTTACTAGTACAAAAATCACAAAAGATGAAAAAAAACTTGCCTGAGCTATCGTCTGACACAATGTAACTGTTAAGTGTAGAGGGGGGTTAAATCGACCCGCGGCCAAATCAGTCCGTTCACTAACGCTTCACTAGAATGGACTGGGGATCGGAAACTTTGCATAAGGGTTGTGCCCTAATGTACAATTTTTGAGGTGGAGGTAAGGCGTCGCCCCCTTGCTTGGTTTAAAAATAGGGGACGTTGACATTTCCGGCCGGGTCAAATTGACCCCCCCCCCCCCTCCCCCCCTACACTAATCGGGTTAAACAATATCTTCTTCTGTACACTTATAAACGGAAGTCCGTTGATCTCTCTGTACTCGATAAACTTCGGAACCAATGGTCCTATATGGATACGGTTTTCAGCAGTCTATAATGTATTTTCTGACGCAGTTTTTAAGCTACGAATCATCATGGTAGGCTATCAGGGGGCTATAAGCAGTGAACAAAATTGTGAGACGCGCAATAAGAAAATTGACCGCGTAAACATGCGCGATCGAGCTCACGCTCCACTCGACCCGTCTCCCGTGCTGTTTGTTTTCGTGCCTAGCCGAGTAAAGGTCAGGTAGGCATTGACTTTATTCGGCTTAGTTTCATTCGATAGCGTTACTTACGTAATTTCATCATCTTTCTACACTTCAAACGGACGAGTCTGTCGGTTTTTCTGTATCCGATAAATTTCGGAACCAATGATCCAATTTGGATTCGGTTTTCAGCAGTGTATAGTATATTTCGCAGTGCAGGTATTAAGCTACGTATCATCGCGGTAGGTTATCGGGGGGCTAAGCAGTGAACAAGCATGTGAGACGCACAGTAAGAAAATTGATCGCGTAAACATGCGCAAGCGAGTCCGCATGTTGGTACTCGCTCCTGGCGCCAAGACATCCAACATGGAACATATACAAGGCTTTCGGATAAACTTACCGATATCCTTACTTTCATATACATTATCGGATTACTAATTACGTACTATAAACCTACTTTTTATCAGTGACAGGTACTGAAATCGACATGTACCTGAGCGGGGCCGGGTTACGACAGCTAGTTTTTGAATTAACTAGTATTTGAATGTTGATAATGGCGCGATCTGTCACATTGTTCCCCGCGATGAGGAACGTTTAAATTGATGAAATGAGCAATCCTTCGTCATGCCCCGATCAGTAACGCGAGTTATTCTTTCAGCACAAAAGTGAGTAAATCGCAGTTCATAAAAAATCAATATATGATTGATTTTCTCACGATCTTATGATTTTCAGTATTTTCCTTCTTACGATCTGGTGGTTTGAAATTTCTGGGGCATGTATTGCTGCATTTTGTTTCGTTGTTACTGTCCGTTGATGCAATTGGATTTTGAGAAACGATTTCAAAACATCAGCATGGTTGTAAATCAAACTGATACTAGTGTTCTTGAAACGACGTAGGTCGTCGTTGGATTGATGCTCGTAATTTCCACCGTGATATTTGTATATAATTACACGAATCTGTAATCCTATTGCAAATACGACACATACAGGTTCCCAGCACGCATCAACAGCCGTGTCACCGAAGATAATCGTTGAGCAGCAAATTAATGCAATTCGTATAAGCGAGCGCAAGTTACTAATGTAAACAGTTGCCGGTTACATTTTGCCAAAAGGAAACACATCCCCAAGTCAATCAGTTCCTAATACACCTATTACCAAGTTTCTCCATCACGCGTATACGTGAGAGGGGTGCAAATGCGTTTCCGCTATTGCCTAGGATTATGGGTGCGCCTTTCCGAATTTTTACGACTTCGCTGGGAAACGTGTTTCATCATTGTGCAGAAAAAAGCCAGGGGATTCGGAGAGGAAAAAAAACCCATAGGAGATTTATCGTCCATTCTCCAGCTTTCACTCGCTGAATGTACGTGTCTACAAATAAACGGAAAAAATCCCTAGTGATGACTGTGCGAACATCCTCGAAAATTTCGAAAATTTCGCGCGCTCTACATACGTGCCTTTTAATTCGTCCCGACCAACAGAGATAGTTGAAATAACACGCTCGTACGAATCCTTTCAGTTAGCAAGACGAACAGACAATAGTTAGATACGATGGTCAATAAGTATAATCCGTAAATTCAAAGTTGTTTTGCAACATCTGGCCGAGCGTTGTCATGATCCAAAATCACTTTGGCGTGTCTTTGCTCGTATAGCAGCGATCTTCCGTTCGCTTTGAGCAGCTCATAATAAACTACACCTAGCTGATCCCACCAAATGCAGAGCAGAAGCTTGGAACTATGGATGTTCGACTTTGCCGACGATGTTAATGCATGACCGGGCTTGACCCACTATTTTCTACGCTTAGGGTTATCGTAGTGTATCCATTTTTCATCGCCAGTCACGATACGATTAAAGAAAAACCTTTCCTTTTCTACCGTTGAAGCAGCTGTTCACACGTGAAAACATGCCGTTCGACGTCTGTCGGCTTCAACTCGTACGGCACCCAATGTCCTTGCTTTTGAATCACTTCTAATGCTTTTAAACGTTTTGAAACTGTTGTGTGATCGACTCCTAATGATTCTGCAAATTCATCTAGCGTTTGACATGAGTCTTTATGAAGTAATACCTCAAATTATTCGTCTTAGAACTTTTTCACTCTGCATGTTGTTTTCGACAGAGCATGGTCGCCGTAAGTCTCAACAAGAACTCTGTGTACTTCAGCGGCAGATAAAAAAAAGAAATAGCGCAGTGAAATTCCCGGCAAATACTCTTTTTTTAGCACGAAATTTGGCATGTTTAACACTATGGGAAAAAGTCGTTTACACTTCAGCGAAATGTCATACACTGATTTTGAAGCTTGCTTATAGTACTTCTGTATAGATGCGTTACCATCTTAAACTGTACGCACGCAGTTCTGGTAACGCCATCTGTTGGAAAACAGCGAGAACTTATTCAACGTCCCAATATACAGATTAATCCGCCATACCCAAATATCTTCTACACGACCAATACATTTGTTCGAACAATATATTAGGGGCTACGATATTCAAGGAGCTCGACCACTACAAAAGTTGGAAAGATCACCGATACTACTTTGGACATTCCGAAGCCCTATGACAGTTGACAACAGTACAAACTATGACGAACAAAGGAGACCAAACTTTCGAAGCAGTCGAAGATTTCCCGTGGATCTGATCCAGTTATCGTGGAAAACAGATCGTTTCAATTTTTGAAGTTCCTCAACACATCACACACTTGTTCCCAAGTATTTTCTTTTTCTACAACTTTCAATATTCAGAACGCTTTTTCGAAACATGTTCATTGAAGGGAAAAGAACATAACGAAGAAGACCCAAGGATGCTAAAAACAAAAGATGGTTTGGAATATCGTGTCGGTAACCTGATCGAGACTCACCCGCAGATCCACGAATGACGTCTCCTCGGTATGCTGCTCGGTGGCACGAGAAGCAAGGGCGCCGTGCCCTTCACGTGGACGGCCGCAGCTGACGAGCTAGCATCGCCGATTGGGAGCCTCAGCTCCGGCACCTGAAGACTGCTGTTCATTCTTGAATCAACGGCAGCCGACGAGTTCCAAGACCCACTAACGACGACTACCCGGCCATTGTAACCGCCGATCCTCCACGAGCTCTCGCCCACTGGACAACAATCGCCATTTCGATTTTACGACGGCTGATCAATCCCGTTATACGCGTAACCGAACTACGATTAACGCGATTAGCTGTGAGCTTTTCTTGGATCGGGACAGATTTAGAGATGGACGAAAAATGTGTCTCTTTGCATCGACGCTTTCACGACGACACGATAACACAGCTTCTATGCATCTCGTGTATCCACGATTTTCACTTTCTCGTCGAATTTGCCCGAACACAAGTGCAGCGCGTAAGCATCAAATCTACTGATTCACGACACACCAAACGGGTTTTTTTTTTTTCTACGTGCAACAACGCAAACTTACCGCCGTGTAGCGAAGGAAAAAAAGCAATCAGTAAAACACGACGAACAAGATGCACTGTCAGTCGATTAACACGTCATCACTGTCACCATGCGTTTAATATATTTTAATGATTTTATTTGTGTATGATTTAATTATTTGGTTATATATCCAACAACGCATCATGGGTAGATGCATCGTGCCTGGTGCTACAAAACGTTAAAGTGACGATTATTAAATTGATGCTGATGCTGAAGCGATCATAGCGTTGACACATTCCTGTCAGAGCTCGCACCTTTCTTGGGCAATCCCAGTTTACTCGAGTTTTCGGCAATTCAAACGTATGTCCATGTTTGAAAAGGGAACACAGGAAAGACAACAATCTTCGAGAAAAAAAACACACCAATAATTGAACACTATGCGCATTCAGCTAATGTTTTCAGAACGCGAATGGCTTCAATCAGGATTACGGTTAAGATGATAGACTCAAATCGAGGAATAAGGCTGTAGACCTCATATTCAGGACACATGGAGCTCATTGAAAAGAGATCGTTGGGGTAATCAGCGATTTTGCCGTGATAAGGTTATACCAGTAAATTCATTTTGAAAGTTTTGAGTTCGTTGTTGATTAAGACTTCTATTTAGTCATCCTAAAATAGCCCAGTGCCTATTCCAGCAACCATCTTGTTTTTTTCGTCCAAAGAGAGATTCTAATTGGCCTTTCTGGTACCTACACAGGCTAACGGCAAAAGTCCTTACACAAATAAAACTCTCTTGTAAACTATCGCCAGTGCAAGGTCTTAACTTTTTTTTTTATCTGCACGAGAGACCGTTTCTATTGCTAATCGGAATCTCAATATCAAAATTAAAAAATTCCGCGGCACTATATACAAAAATCGAGCAAAAAGTAGGAGACGTTTGTAAAGTGTATGAGATTTAGGGGGCGGGGAGGGGGGTACCCTCACTTTAACGACGAGCATCATCACTTTAAGTAACGGCTTATAGAATAGCGGTTTAAATTGGCACGAACTCTTCTGCATCCAGAGCTCGTTTTTATACGCCCAGTGAGTAAGTAGCTCGATCGATTGTCAGTCTATGCGTTAATAATGACCATCGAAGGACTTATATAACGCTGTAATAACGTTAGCGTAGGGAACTTTGTGCGTGGTGCGCCCTTCTTGAATTATGGCACCAAGCTCTTGTTGATCCCCTTATAGGTATTTTCCATTTTACGCCAACGACAGAAGAGAGACCATAAAATAAAATAAAAAATCCCGCCTGCGATAATCTTCCCCTCGCTCCTTCCTCTATCATTCTCTCTTTTTCCTTCTCGGAATAGTTGAACTCGCCAGAAAAACTTTATCGAACGTATGCTGGATCGGCAAAAAAAGTGGCACGCTTTCCATCAGCGATTGACAGTGGATGCACTGCAAACCCAAGGGTGTTGATTTATTACAGCTACATCTGGACCTTCTGGTCACTTTTCACACATTTCTGAGTTTGTCATTTCGGGATTCGCTTCATGCGTTTTCTATTACACACTTAAGTGTATTATTTCTACGCATATTTGATGCGTTAGGTGATTAATTTTTATAAACTATTTGCGTGTTGATTCAAGGTATGACAGCCCGTCTACGAAATGCATCGCATAAACTATATCAATTAGGTAATGTCATTGTGATAATAAAAGAGTTTTATCAAAGATCATGATATAGATTTTTTAAACCATAACCCATATATATATATGTATATATATGAGAGCAGAGAAATCTTCGAAGAGTTTTATACGTGAAGTAGGGGGGGGGGGGGGGGGGCAAGAGAGAGGGAGAGAGAGAGAAAGATGTTGACTCGATAATGTATTTTTAATGGTTATATTTAAATTAACTCCCTGTTCGATTAATTTCATTTGAATAAGTATTAAGGCGGGCAACCACTTTAGATGCTTCAAAAAATCATTTTTTTTAATTTCATAAATCGTTAGCAAAATATCTTGTGAATACACCCAAAAAATTTCAAAACGATATTCAGATTCCTTCTAACGGTATGTTTATAAATGATAAAGACTCTTCGCTCGATTCCCAAGCGCGCTCAGGTATCGACGAGCACTTTAAACTTTAACTTTAAATGTGTTTTTCTCGAAACGACATTTTTTCAATTTGCGGGAATCATAACTTAAAAACTAATTGATGAATCATCTTCAAATTTGGAACACGTTTACATAATATAATTCATCAAAACATGAACCTAAAGTTGGAAAGATTAGATTGTTTAAAACATATTTATTATTGCAAAATGCCGGGGAAAAAGTGCTAAAAATCGATCATTTTTTTTTTCAAACACGTTCCAACATTCAATTCTCGATTTTTTTTTAATTTAGGTTCATGTTCTTAAAAAACATCTCAAGAATGTATAAAAATTTGTTGGACTATTTCAGATGCGAATTGCGAGCTGCACAATTCCAGCAAATCGACAACGACGAGGCGGACACGCCAAGGGACACAGCGGATTACACCTTAATTAATGCATGAAATAACTTGAAAAAATTACCAGATATGTATGAAAATATGAATAAATTATTGTCAGAGTTGCGGAAATTGTCGTTTTTTTTCACAATAAAAAAAATAAAAAAAATCATCTAATTTTCGGTCTCCTAAAGTGGTTGCCCGGCTTAAGTATCTTAAAATTGATATGTAAATTTTAATATATTTAATGCGGATCCACCGTTTACAAATATACACAAAATGTGCTTAATTTTACTGTAACACACATAAATGCATTGTTTAAGACACTTTTGATGTCTAGACGTGTGAATGCCTATATTTACACGTGTTGCATGTTTTGAATGAGACAGCAATAACGTGCTAAAATTTAAGGCGGTTCAAGTGTTTGAACATTCACATAAAATATGTTTCAAGTTGTGTATGGCATTTACACGTGTCAATTCTTGAAATTACACACCTTACGTGCAATAAATAACACACATGGATTTACAGTGTATTTACCGTACGTTCGGACATTTCTGCGGTACAAACCAGCGACTGTGACTGCTTGTAAAATCGCTTGATTATGAAGTCACACCGGGCTCACAATCCAAATTGATAGGCTTATTAATGAAAAAAAAATGCATACTGCTAAAACTAAACAATTAAATCTAAGGTGTTAGCCATTTTGATCCCGTCATGTAATATCTATCAGGAGGCAGTTTACACTAGGTGTTATTGGTGGTTAACATTCTATACTGTGGACATTCAGTACCCGGGGCGAAGCCAATGTATGCGTATGTAACTTATGTGCAATGTACATAAAGTACATACAGAAAGACGCAAGGCATGTAATATCTATCACGAGGCGGTTTATACTAGGTGTTATTGGTGGTTAACATTCTATACTGTGGACATTCAGTACGCGGGGCGTAGCCAATGTAAATGTATGTAACTCATGTACAATGTACATAAAGTACATACAGAACGAAGTGCCTCATTCACTCGTTACCGCCGCAAAGCACGAAAGTTTAGTTCGCGCCGTGATAGTCGCAGTTAGCCATCCGCCAAAAACGTTAAACCAGTGAGCAGAAAGCCGGATAAAGAGAGGAGGAGAGATAGTGAGGGAGTGACGAGAAGCGCAAAACCCGTGATGTACTTGCAATGCAAATTCGCGACAGCTTCCGGTTAATGCTAAAAGGATCAACTTTTGTTCACAATGACGACACTTGAAGCTAATTTCAAAAGCAGTATCAACTTTTCGAATATATAAAAATCCACCGTACGAAAATTCTTTTTAAAAAGTCAAACCGTATATTGGCGAAAAGTTTGTAGTTATTGAAAATCTATGCGCAAAGTAAATAATTAGGAACGTATGCTCAAAGCGTTGCAACTTTTCGTTCGAACTTTGATATTTCATTTGTGCGTGCTTCAAAAAGGCGGTGATTGATGTTTTTAGCTAGCGACTGTGAAATTAGCCGAAGGCAGTTGATTTTTATTCGCGCCACAAAAATAAAGAATGATGAAAAACGGAAAATAATGCTCGTTGGAAAACGACAAATTGTGCATGGAAATGCCGTTTTTACGTCTAAGAAATATCTATTTGAATTTCAATTTGACAATGAAATAAAAGTGACAGAACGCTTCACAACAATATCTTTGATCTATAAATATGTTTATGGTCGCTCAATACCATTAATGAATCAGCTGCAATGAAAAGAAAAAAACTTTCCACAAACTTTATTATTACTCACGGATGAATATTTTTATTCTAGTCATCTCTGTGACGAGAATAATTATGCAAATGACGCATGTTTGATGTTTCTCGTTTTATTTGAAAAGTGTGCGGTTTGGAAAATGCACTTTGTTGCTACGATACATATTTTTTGCCCAAATATGCGTAAATTTGTTTTTGTCTCTGCGTATGTGCCGTCATTAATTACACGTACCCATATATACAAGTGTCGTGGGAGTAGACGATGTCTAATATCAGACGAGCACAACATCGCACGCAGTCTGGTAACTCTTTTATAAATTATCGAATATGATAACAGGTGGCTTCAACCAATTATACCGTGCGATTGACATTTCAAATCAATTTGTAACGAGGCTTTCGTGACGTTTATTTTATGGTACGAAAATTCATGATTATTTAATGAACCAATACTTAGACTATCGACCGATGCACGTCTAAGGAATGCATAGACGATGCAATTTTTCACATTTTCCTTTGTTACGTTCAACCATTGTGACACTAAGCCAAAATCTTCAAGATTAATAATGTAAGATGAATTATTAGCAGATTATTAGTTCGTAAAAGTCAATCTATTTAACTGACTAAATAAGTTTCCGAAAAGTTTATTTAATACAAATTTTCAGGTCTGTGCATCGATACAGTTCTTCTTCTCTAGGGGGTAAAGTATGAGAAATATATTTAATCCGCAATAAAGTTTTTTTTTCTTCAAAATGCATAGCAGTAAGTAACGTTCCAGGTTTTTTCATATCCTTTCAAAATCAATTATTTTTTTCATCAGTATAGTACTATAGTTTCGTTAAAAAAAAAATTAAAACCAAACGTCATTTCAACAACATTTGTCGCAATTGTTTAAAGTCTCGCGATGTTTGCTTGTATCGAAACGATGCAAATGGCGTACGATTTTCGTTTCTACGTTCCTTCTTGAAGTTGGCAGAGTTGACTGGATGTTCTTTAGCGAGGGTATATTAATCGAGAAAAAGCAGCAGAGGAAGAGAGTCGGAGAAAGAAAATCTCGATTTTCCAGCCGAGAAAGTTCCTTCGAGGTGTAGGCAAGCGTTAATGGCATAAAATCTAAGAGGAAGGAAGACTCTTTAGCGTTCGAGCGGAAGTGTCGGGAGTAAAAAATAGCCGAGGACTCGCAGGGGCGGAAGTATATGAACGGGGAAGTCTTTGAATCGATTTTCCATCGTTGTATAATCTTCCACACAAATACATTTTATTTGCAGGGATATATATTGACAGTTTAATGATATATACATATATTCTATTTGCACAACACATGTAACCGATATATATATATATATATATATATATATATATATATATATATATATATATATATACAGCATAAATTCGAAAGACCTTCACAACTCGGATAACAAGAAAAGTAACAAAGCAAACTGCTTTGTTACTTTTTCATCCAACGCTTTTTTATCCTCAGAGTCCTATTAAAAATATAATAATTTCATAATATCTCGCTCTGGTTGAGAAGACGGTACAGTGATATTTTGTTCTTTCAACGTTTTTACGTAGTCGAGAAAAAAATTAAAATACACAGCATACTTTCCAGATGTGTACCACAGAAATAGCCAACTTTGCTGCTCATACATTATCTGCAGCCATAAATAGAAATATCAAAGCGACAAATGCAAAGTTGAATGATATTCTGAATTATTTTCTAAATCTCTATCGAATCGATAAGCTAATCGTGCTGTGTATTGATTTGATAGAGCAAGAAGGCCCATTTTTTTTCAATGCTCTTGTTTGGTGTTACACAGCTACCGAGAATAATGTTTCTATGTGCGATCGTCACAGCTTCGTGGCTTCGACAGTTTATCACCTGTCGTGCTGAGAATTGACGGGCAGACGCTTTGAATATACAGGACGTCATGTATGTGATAAAATCATATATTTTAGACACTTTTCCCGAAGCAAGAAAAGTGCTGGTGAAAAAAAAATCGTGTGTTCCATCGGAAAGTATATAATTGGAAATGATAATTGAAATCCTACGAAACGCTATTTCAAGAATATTTTCGCCGTCCAAATCGCGTAATTTGGGCCTGCATAGTTTTTAGCGCATGCCCAAAAATGCCCTTTTCTATTATTCTAACCCTTTGAGTTACAATCTGAAATAATTCTTGAAAACATCATTCAAGAAGTAAGATATGAAAAAGATCTTTCATTTGACAAGCTTGTATCCACCTTATTTTATGAGATGCATCGATGGAATGCAATGAAAATTAATTTGTCTGAATTCTTTAAATTTCTCTTGGCAGAGTCTGCCCAAAAAAATGTGCCAAACATTTTTAATGATGCTTGTTTAGAGGCATACAATCTAAATCTGCAATTAAAAATATTTTCTATAATAACCAAGAAGAGTTGATCAAAATATATATTATTTTAATCGTCGTTGCATTCCAAAGATGCAAACTTCAACGACATCTTATTTTCGATAAGATTCGAAAACATTTTTATGTTCTGAAGTAATCAACTTGGTCACTTTTCAAATAACAAACAGTCAGGGAAATAATCAAATGGCGTTTCCCATCAGAATAAATATTGGAAGTTAAAAAAAAAATTCAAGAGCGTTCGTGAAATGTTTTTATTTTGTAAATTCAAAATAAAAATATTCCACGAACACTCTTGAATTTTTTACCGGAGAAACGTTTACACAAATTCACAAAGATCTGCATATAAATGCATATATGAAGGGATGTGAAAGAGACGCAGTAGTCTGAGTGGTCGTTCGTTCACCGAGCACGTGCCCTTTATCAACGAATTTTACGTTTCTACAATATATATTGTAGGAAGAATAGGTTAATTTTTATGCAAATTCTTTTCCCCCGTCGCGGACTCGACCATTTCGCACGATGTCGCCAGCAAAAGGGAGGGAAAAAATCTCGGTCCCGGAAACCAGAGCTGGATATTTCAGGTCTCCCTATACGTAATGAAATATCGCTGCGTTTAACTCTCAACGTTTATGCAAGGATATTTTTTTTTTGTTTCTTTCTTATTACAGTTTCGTAATTGTTCCTGCTGGAAAACCGGGGACAGCGCGTGAAATATGAAATTTTTTATATCATCAACGCAGTCAAATGTCGACAAATTCTCTCAGCATTTTCAAAGAAATGTTAAAAGTTACAAATTTTATTTTTTCCAATATTCATGCAATTTAAACGTCGTTTGCCCTTGATCGGCAAAAAATCTCATTGTTTCAACGGCAATCGGGCGAATATGTGGAAAATCAACGGCGAATAAAAACAGAAGAGTGCTTGATTTACGTAAAATAAAACGAATATATGTAAGAAAAAAATGGGCGAAATGGTCAAAGATACGGTATAATTTTCTAAAAGTTGCTGCTTCATCGATCGAATTTATACCGAATTTTATTTTTCGTCGTTCCCACTTCTCCGCTCAGCCAACTTCCCACTTCGGCTTTTTATTATCATCCCAATTAGATTAAGTCCCTCCTCGTTTGCTTCTTTTCGTTCGTGAAATTGGCAAAGTCTTCGGTCTCGAATGGGAATGAGGAAAACTTGCAAAAGCCCCGGGCCTTGTGGGGTACGTTTGGCGGCGCAGGGACGCGTCTTGCTCAATGAGTTGGTTGGTATGTCCGGATTTTGTACGAAATTGCGGGAGGTAAGTACAGAGTGAACTTTTTAGGAACGTACTTTTCCTCATTTCATTTACATATGTATATGAATATCGTGGCCAAAGCCTACCAAGATCACAATTAAGAGGACCTTTTTCGTTTGCAATTCGTTGACACGTTACCTTGACGATCTTTTTTTTTTTCAGAACTTGATACTTCCACGAGGAGATCGTAAAAAAAGTGAGAGCACGAGATATCGAGCTCGCCCTCGAGTTAAATTGCTTGGTTAAGTACGTTTTACGCAGAACGAAGTGGAATGTATGAACATGTGAACGTGGGAGATGAGCGAAAAAAACTGGAAAACATATGTCATGATGTAAAGAAAATTTGGATACGGAATCTGGGAATCTCAATCAGTAACGAAAAAATTACCTTTGCGCAGTATTTTTCGAATTTAACGTGTGTATTTTGTAACTAAAGCGAAAAATTTAATCTATAAATATAAAACAGTTCTGTCACTAACATATAGACAACATGATATTTGAAAGGTATGTCCCTTAGGCAGTGTAGAGGTGTATTAAGGGAGGATTTTTAGAAAATCAACTCCGAAAGAGGTAAAATGAGGTGTAAAAGTTTGTATAGAAAATTGTGTTGCTTGCATGTATCAACTTGAAATTCGGTATAAATATTCTTAAAAACAAATAATACAACGCATGTTTTAGGATTTTTTAAAACAACCCCTCATAGGGGTACAACGGGATGTTGAAGTTTATATGGGAAAATCGAATTCTCTCCGCTCATCCCAATGAAATTTGAAAGATCTTTTCCTTAACACTAGATTTACCAGACCAGTCATTTTGACTGGTCGTGCAATTTCAATTCAAAATTCCTACTGCATGTAAATTTGCTTTCCGAAATGATGTTATGACTTTTGTAGCTATAAGTAGAGAATACATTTTATGAACTTAATGTTACTTTATATATATTCGTAACAAATATATTTTTTGTTATTGACACTTATACCGGTACCTGGTCTGGTAAATCTAGTGTTAAAGGGCATAGAGGTGCATTAAGGCCTTAGGCCACTCTAGAGGCCAAAAAAAGAGCATATATTGTGATTTTTTTTCAGCGAAACCATAAACTAAATCGGAATTACAAAATAGAGGTTTTATTATACACGTGATTGACTATACAAAATTATTTTTTTCACAGCTATACATGTCAAAATGGCGACTGTGCCGTATTTTTCCGATGACGCCTTCATTTCTGGAAGGTCAATGGCCGGACCAACAGCTCCTATAATTTTTTAATTATGATGAGACACTGAAGTTTTTTCGATTATATATAAGAATAGCTACAGAAGTACGTAGGATCTTTTTGATATATTGTTTTTTGTCAAAATGGCGCATTTCTAAAACAAAAAGTATAAAATGGTATAAGAAAATCGTCAGAAAATTGTTTATAAATAGGAACTATGCAATATAATTTTTTAAACATCCTACGTAATGCCTCAGAAAGTGCAATTCTAAATATACAGGTAAAATTTCAAGTGAATCGGTTGAAATTTGTTTGAGTTATGAGTTATGAGTTTAAAGTTTAATAGGTACTAAGGTACATTTTTAACAAAAAAAAATCGATTTTTGGAAAATCCTAGAGTGACCTAAGGCCTTAAGAAAGAATTATCTCCTCGCATGGTCAACATGTGTGTGCTGTTCGAGAGTGTCGAGTGCCCAAAACTTGAATGTGCTTGCTGAAGATAAAAAATCATACAATGTTGTCTACATAACTATATTGCAAAGCCATATAGTTCTATAATAAAAAATGACATGGTATGCTACTGTAATTGAAGGTTGGCACTTTTATACTACTATTTCATTAATTACCAACCTTTACCTCAGTCAGTCAGTCTACCACCGTGCCTGAGAAATATGACACTCTATCTTCGTTCTTTATGTCTTGCTTTTTTTCTCTCTTTGTTTATCTGCTCTCTGGATCAAATCCTCGCGGACGAAGTCGCGAGCAAAACCTCGTCATATATAAACACGATTATTCGAACCTAGTAATTTGTACCAAACGAATATCCTAACCTGGTTATTTACTTCTGAATGCGAATATATTTTTTTTGCAATATTTGTCATTCGAAATTTTAGCGAGTCGTCTCAATGGAAAAATGGTATCTTATGAGAAAGCAAAAGAAGAAGAAGAAAGAAAGGTAACAATTGCTAAGTACAAACGAATGTAATAAACCATTCGGAAAAATCGTCTGTGCAGCTGTGTAAATTTCGTGTCAGGTTCATCGCCCATTTTTTTCGATTCACTTATATTTGTATATCTTTCGACGAGAACAAATTTATCAGCTACTAAACGATGCATATAAAGACACTTTATTTTAACGTACACTGCGACCTCTCTAATCGGCACAGTGGCGGGATCGGTTCTGCATCACACTTGCGAACATAGAGGTTGCGCACCATCCACTAAAGCCGACTCTGCGCAGCTGACGTAGCGGATAGCAGTACCCCTCCAACCCCTCTTTTATTGTCTAGCATACTGCGAACCTGACGTTAGGGCCAGGCACTTTTCCCACCATCCGCTACACCGATCGATATTCCGCACCTAATGGGGGCTGATTTCATTTATGGAAGTGGCGATCAGAGAGGTTGCCGTGTATTAATACGAAAAAAACTAACTTTGTTAATAATCAGCAAATGGCTCGTTTTCGCATCGCTGTATACTCGAATCTCAATGGCAACAAACTGCTATTACTATAGGCTATACCTATTATAGGATATTTCATTCACCGCTACAGGCACGTGATTCATTTTCGCAGCAGCTCCCATAGTTTCGTATTAATTTTATTGACTTTCAATGGAATGTACTTATTAATATATATATATATATATATATATACAGGGTGAGGCACATAAAGTGTTACAGAGCAATAGCACTCAAACTATTGATCATATCCAAAAATGTTTCAGACAAAAGTTTCAGTGTTCGAGAAGGCCGTCATACTGGACCACCCTATTTTTTTTTATCGGTGGAGGCGCTGAAGCTACGTCAAGGTCAACTCCACTTTTTTAAATGGAACCATGTATTTTTTTTTTTCGATGACATTATTACCGATTTTAAAACGAATTCAGCGACCTACAACACAAGGTCATTCTATTTTTATTTTAATTCATTAACAGAGCTTCTCTAGTAATCAACTTCCCACAAGATCTTGATATATGGAACAACAGGCTGACCATTTTTTAAATGACACACGAAATGGACATTCAAATGTATGGATTTTGTCACTGGAAGCGATTCCGGATCGTACGAAGCGCTTAGCACGTTTGGCCCACTGGATTTTAGATTGTCCCTTTTGCAGGCTTTCTCTCACCATGGAGCGCGCCGGAAACAATCACAAGAGACCTTTCTGAATTGTTTCGTCGATTACTCCCGAGCGAGATACCATGTCGTTTACGAATGAGTTTCGGAGCAATATTCGATCTCTGTCTGTTTTTACATCTCTCTTTCTCGTTTCCTTTATCTCTTTTACACACTCTCTCATTTTCCGTCTCTCCATCTCCTTTCTCCTCCTATTTGTCGCTTCTCTCAGTCTTGCTCTGTCTCCTCGTTTATCTCCCTCGGTAGATCAAACGGCAAGGTTAGCCAGGATGGTGCACTCAGCCCTCTCGGATTATAGTTTCGGAACACAAAGCCTTTAACCTAAATCCCAAATCACATGTACCTATAGCTGCTTATGTCCTGTGCGTGTGTAGTTAAGTTTAAACTCACAGTTTATCACTAGGGCGATATTATATTATACACACATGTAAAGGAGGAATATTATCGAAAGTTTCTCACTCTAAGAGGACTACCCGTGTATCATATACTCGTATGTGTATCTACGTTCATCCGTAACAACTCAAAAAGATTTTAGGAACTTTCAGAGTTCGTTATTATCCGAATAGTTTCAGATTAATAAGGCGCCTCGAAAATCGTAGGGGGATTATCGAACGAAGACGTATGTTGCAAACCCACAAAATATATCGAATAAGTTTCTCTTATCATCCAAGTTTCATCATAAAAAAAACTGTTAAATGTTGTGTATTATTTTCATAAATGTAGCAAAAAAAATGTAGTCTAGTATCCCCGAAATAACTATTAACTATTGTGAAAGGTTTTACAATATCGATATGGTTGATTCAGTGCTATCACAAAAGCGGCGCACAAATAGGGGAAGGTGAGGCACAGTGTGTCACTTTTTTTCTAACGAATTTTTTACTCTTTCCAAAGTAGTCTGATTGGAACAAAAAAGGTCATAACCGATTTTATAGACCTTTAGGCGTACAATAAAGCTGCCATATTTTTTGCAAAAAGATTAAAAATCCTAAAATAATGGGATCGAAAAAAGAACGCGGATTGGCTCATTGTGCCCCACGCGTGGGGTGCAATGTGTCAGATTGGTGGATACAGTTTGTCAAGTGCTGCGAAACGTAGGGTACAACGAGCCGGTTGAAACTCTTATATTTTCCTAACATCGATAACAGATTTTCATACATGCCGATAATTTTCCAACGGGTATTATTTGCCAATAACATTGGAAGTCGACTCATTGTGCTTAACAACTCGATGACACATTGTGCCCCACACAATTGTCCCACAATATTTGACGTTTTCCCGGCACGCGATTTTTTTTTTTTTTCGAGGCTCAAATTAATTTTGTATTTTTAATAATTCTTCGTGAGCTGCTATTTACTTTCCGTTGAGTCAACCGAAATTTACTCTAAATCACGGTCCAACACAAAGAATTTCGGATTCTACGAGCTACAGAACTCCGAGAAATCATATATGGTTGACAGTTGCCCGTGACACATTGCGCTTCGTCGGAGCGTCGTCACTTCTTTGTTTCCTCAATTCGAGTCGACTCATTGTGCCCCACAACCCAAACAAACTCGGTGGCACATTGTACCACATTGGTAAAATATTCGATTATTGATAAAAATAACTATTAATTAAACATCGAATCGAATAACACAAATCACTGAGTGCATCATAAATAATAAAACTATCGATTAGAACCGAAAACCCGAGCCGCTACAGAAAGTGTATTACGTACAGAAAGTATTTTACGTTTTCCAGAAAAGCGAATTTTTTTTCCAAGTCTCAAATCAATTTTTAATTTTTAATAATTCTTTGTGTGCTGCTATCGACTTTCTTTTAGGCCTGAGGAAACCAAATATGAATCGCTGTCCAACACATAAAATTTCGAAATTTACGAGCTACAAACTTCTGAGAAACCGCATGTGGCTCACAGTGCCCCGTGACACATTGTGCCCCACTCTCACCTACTTATACTATGAATATGCTATGATTTTGTGACAGTACTGAATCAACCATATCTGCATTGCCAAACCTTTTACAATAGTTCATAGTTATTTTGCAGATAATAAATAGATAAACACGCCACCAAAATCGCATGTTTAGCTATACTATTCGCTTATAGTTGCGTTAACCATATTAAGATCGCGGTGTCAATAAACTTTAGGGAATTTTACTATCCCCTCTTTTACTATGGGCGTTTTTTTTGTCGCAAATACCATGCACTTCTCTTTGTGAAACGAATTACACCTGTAAAGACACGTGTACAACTGATAATTTGAACACCCTTGTAAGCTTCTGTATGTAACTGCGTTCGTGCGAGAAGACATGACATAGATTTTTGTTTTTATTTTGTGATCCCTTTTGGGCGGGCACAAACGATAAGTAAGCTTTTTTTTTCCAAACGAAGAGTTGGCATAGCGCAATCAAACGAGCGCGAAGGATATGCCATAAAAACAAAATCGCTTATCGTGATCCTTGATAGGATCATCACATGTCGTTTCGACTTGAACTGAGCAGGATATGAAGCGGTTCGTTTGACAACAAGTACCTAACGTTCTTCAGGACATATACTTGTACATACAAACACATAGAGAATGATGCCATGTGTTCGTCTCTCATTCCATATATCCTGACGTTACTACGGAAAAAAAACTCTCAAAGGTAATAAAACCCATCCACATCGAGGATCCATAAAACATTTAACAAAATTTCAGTCCAAGAAAAAGAGAGAAAGTGCTTGCCTTCGAACGAAAAAAAGTTCGCACATGGTCGTAGCTATGGGACACTATTACATTGACATTTTGAGAAAGAAAATACTCTTAACGAAAACAGGTTTAGATGCTTACGAAATTTTTGCTGAAGAACAAAAACCTCACTAAAATAGTAAAAGATTTTATTCAATCTTATGAAATTTTCATGTGGCTGTGACGAAATGAATTTCTGATTATTATTAGAAATTTTTTTATTGACCTGACTAGAGTGTGACGATTTCTAAATTTTGTGTCGACCTTTGATCTTACATAACCTTTTTTACGTTTATCTTCTGTTAGACTGTTTTTTTTTCAGCTCCAATAAATTACGCACGAATTTATTCCTGAAAAAACACTCATTGCCTCTTGAATGATGCCTGGAATTTCGAATAATTATACGAGATACTGTTTCAAATGAGTTGTGTAGTTATTGGGCAACGGAGCTCCTATAGTCAGGCATACGAACCCAAATACAGCAATGCCTTTTAACACAGAAGACTCCGCTATCGCAACATAACATAAAATAGTAATCAAACACCATAACAAGAAGATGTCTTTGCAATTAATAACTTCTGACAAAACCTAGTAAGCTGCGTTTGAGTTTCAACAGCGGGTTTAGACTGGTATGAAGTTGCTACGTGATTGAACATTGCAACAATAATAAACTTTGTTTTTTTTTTTTGGAATACGCTGCGATCATCAGATCCTGCGTTCAGGTGAAACTTCGCCAAAGCAAATTTTCTCAAACGATAATACAGCCTTACTCCCACAAAAATGGTAGATTCGAAAAACGCTACCTCTAAAAAGCGCGTGCAAAGAAGAATCATAATCGAAGATACCATTCGAATCTTCATCGTATGGTCTATTTTCATAATTTTTAAGTCACTCAAATCCTTCGAATCAATTTTTCATCCAACGTTTCTATGATATGCGAATGTGAGAATACTTTCTGATCCTACAACTCTCGGTATAGACACAAGACAAACGAGTGTCACGAGGTCTTGTATATTAGGTATACACGAAACGTGTTTTACGAATCACATTCAATAGAATTGATTGCGTAATGAAATAAGTCAGAATGGCATTTACAAGAGAAGAGGAACAATTTTAGCGAGTAAGGGTGAGGCAAGAATACGAAACGAGAGTTTAGTACTTACAGAACGCATGATCTAATCTTCTTAACTCCTTTAGCTTTTGCTACGACTCGGGCTCGCGTTGCTTTGTAGAGCATTGCAATATATATGTATAGGCTTGTGTGGGTGTATCTGGTGTGTGTGTGTGTGTGTTAAATACACTTGTAGTAACAATACTGCACCTACTGCACAAGACTCAGAACATTGAAATGGGTGATGCTGGTTGAAAATTTAAAAAATGTAAAAGCGTAAAAGAAAAAAGGCGTTAAATGACTCAAAAATCATAAAATAAATCGGTTGAGCGATCGCACGTGAGAATTCGAAACATTGGAAAACAAAAGGCTAATGAATTGAATAAAATAAATTAAACTAATTAAAAAATGATCAACGATATAAAAAAAAATATTGAGTGATCAGATATGAGATCGTCAAGATCAAAATACTTGTACCTAGACTGCAAATCCGAGTCTGTTGTTTTAATACAGCTACGTGTGTTATTACCCTCCAGTCACTTTTTACACATTTTCGAGTGTATAATTTTCAGATTCCCTTCATGCATTTTGCATTACACACTTAAGTGTATTATTTCTATGCATATTTGGTGATTTATTTGATTATTTTTTATGCACTAAATGCGTGTTGATTCAAGGCATCACGGCCCGTCTCCTAAATAATTAGAATATTTCATAAATCCAAAATAAAATGATATACTCAACTCAGAATTCTGCATCAATGATTTTTTATTGTAATTCGTCATTTCCGGAAGCCCTGAAATTATTATTTTCGAAAAAAACATTTCGCCTACACATGAAATGAAACCGACAACCTTTCTGCCCATCTTCTGCCTATACTACGCACGCAGCCCCTACGCTACCAAGTACTGGTTGCATCTTAATCGCAGATATGGCATAACAGACCAAAGTAATTCCTATAATTATTTGTTGTATCACATAAACTATATCAATTAGTTAAAGTCGTTGTGATAATTAGAGAGGTTTATCAAATATCATGCTATACTTTTTTTCAATCATAACCTATATTTATGTATATATCATTCTCTCTCTCTCTCTCTCTCTCTCTCTCTCTCTCTCTCTCCCTCTCTCTCTCTCTATGCCCGTCCCTCGCTCCGTCTATATAAGACAGTATAGACAGATCTTTGAAGGGTCTTACGTGAAATATGGAGGGGTAATGAGAGAGAGAGAGAGAGAGAGAGAGAGAGAGAGAGAGAGAGAGAAGGATGAGAGAGAAAGATGTTAGCACGATAATGGATTTTTAATCGTTCCATTTTAATCAACAAGCCCTGGTCGATTAATTTCATTTAAATAAGCATGAAGTATCTTAAAATTGACATGCCATGTCCTATTGTCATGATTCCATAATGTATATAGTACATTAAAATGAACATGTAAATTTTGGGAATGCGGATCCACTGTTTACAAGTACGCACAAAAAATGCTTTTACTGCAACACACATAAATGCATTGTTTAAGACACATTTGATATCTAAACGTGTAAAAGTGTGCATTTACACGTATTGCATGTTTTGCAATAGCGCGTAAAAATTTTAAACAGCAATAGCGTGTTAAAATTTAATGCGTCTCAAGTTTTTTTAAAATACATATCGAATGTGTTTGAATTTTCTGTAACACACACAGCTGCGTTTTTTTTAAAGTTGTGTATGGTATTTACACGTGTTAATTCACAAAATGACACACTTGACGTGTAACAAATAACACACATGGATTTGCAGTGAATTCGATAGAGAGCTTCATCGAATTCTCCAAAAACATTGTCACTGTTTTTTTTTTAATTAACTGAACGATGTTTTCGAAATTGCAAACAAGAAATGTTGCGGCGCACAAGTGAAATAACAAACGCGAAACTTCGAGTCGTCGCAGAAACAGTTGGCACTCTCCGGAATTTCAACATCTGGAAGTCTTCTTAGTTGGGTTGAAAAAAAAAAAGTTCTTGGAGTGCGTAGTATATGCAAAAACATGGAAAAACCTCTTGCCTCTCCAAGGCAAATAACTCACTTGTACGTCAATCTATACACGTCTACGTAACTCGATAACCGAGGATACCTGAATGCGACGAAATGAAATAAATTACAATAATCCAATTAAAATGAACAAAAGAAGACGCGGTCATGAAAGAATGTTTTTTTTTTTTTATCTCGGTCAGCTCAAGATTTGCAATTCAGTGAGCGTTCTGCGTAGACTTGGAAAGCCGAGGTAGAACGATAAAAAGACAGCGTGAAACACCTTCGACAACAGCGGAGAAGAAAAAAAAACGTATTGAATTCACGAGACTATACGAGCAACGGGTGGAAAACACTCTAAGAGAATTCGTTTATATTTATATCCAAGATTCGACGCCCACAAATAAATTCTCGGTTGATTCGTAAATCTGGCAATCTTACAGCGGGGAAAATGAAAAATTGAACGACGACGCAAATTCCTGTGTTTCATTCTTGTCGCCGATGAGAAAAATGGAAATGAAACAGAATCGCTTTGATAATGAGTCGAAGTCGTGTTGATGCACGAGTCCGTTGTCACGAGAGAATACACATAACTCGGGAAGCATTGTGTCCGTGACTCCTGAGCACGTTGAGAGGAAGGTGAGCATCGGGAATAACGAGAGTAAGAGAAAGATACGTTTGTATGCATTGTAGAAACTTCTGACGCAGGCACTATGAGAGGTATTTGCTACATGGAGAGTGCAGAAACTGAGATGCTGTTGGCGGGATAAAGTCTCAAGATAAGTGCAGCGACCATTGGTAGAGCAATATCGTCGATTAAGGTACAATATAGCCGTATGCGTGCTTGAGAAGTCAATCGTATAAAATGAGTAATCAATCACCTCAACGTGTCGTAAGAGTTACAGAATCTATTATTTCGTTCAGCAAAAAATGTTCGATCATTGGACAAAATGATATTCGCGCTGCATTTTAAATTCCATTTTACTTCAATAATTCATTACACTGACAAACAAAATTCTATCGATAATAACTAGATGCGTCTGTTTGATTTTTTTTTATTTGATTTAACTAGATTTTTTCTGAAATCAAATTTTTCCTATTGCGTTCCATTATTGAAATTATTGATTTCGGATATATATATATATATTTGTTCAAACGAAGATCTATTTATTATCGTCCAATAACCAAATATTTTATCGTTTCCTAATAAAACTGTGATCCGGTTTCATCTGTTCGAAAAATAATTTAGTTGAATCCACCAAATGTATCTGTATATTTTTTTGAAATTTAAATTAAATAGAAGTTTCGTAGAGTCAAACATTTTTCTATTTGATTGAATTAATGGTCTGTCTTTATTGCAACAAATACTTACTTATTTGATTCGAGCTATTGACCGACGTTTGGGTTTGTTTGGGTTGACAGAAATATATATTTGAATCAAATAGACGTTTATCCACGCTAACAAATTTTTTTTTTATTAAAAAATATCTTCCATACGTTCAAAGAAAGAATCTGCTTGATTCTGATCCTTATTTAAATAATTAAAATATATTTAATAATTAACAAGAATAGCTAGAACAAATAAAAATATATATTTGAAACAAATAGGATCGTAGTAGGCCGTGAGACGTGGAAGAAACCTATTCGATTTAAATAGATCCTATTTAAATTAAATATAATTTTTTTACCAGTGTACTCCAAACCTCAATTCCACAGGTCTTCATCGGCAAGGTATAAAATGAACGTTTTTAATTATCGCGCAACATTGTTGACTCGCGTAAATACCAAATATCCGAATTGGATACGTAGTGCAATGCAAAATGAAAAGAATTATCGAAAAATTCGTACAAATCCACTTGTCTCAATTTTTCGCCGTTCAACGAAACGTTTTTTTTTTAGTATGGTATCTTTATTTTCAACGATTTACAATAGCATCTCAAATATCGAACTGCGATGTTTACCCGGCATTGTGACAGCTTTCCGATATTCTTCGATACACCACGAAGAACTCGCTCGATACACGAGCTGTACACTTACGTATACTCATATTTATATGTGTTTACTACGTGAAGAAAAACACGTGCATCTATGCATTTACACGTGATAACGGTGTCCAAAAGATTAAACAGCCGAGTGACGAGTTTTTGGGCTTCGAGGACAACCGAGCGAAGAAACCGTCAAATATTTTTTCACAATTTGCATGTGCGAAAAGAACATTTCGAAAGTCTGTTCTCGCCACGTTTGTGACGGTACGAAGAAAAATAAAAAATACGTTGCACTTCGTGTTTTTATTTATTTATTTTTTTTTTTTCGCGTGTTATATACTCGTCGTTAAAGTAACGAGTGTTGATACACATACGCCATGACGATGCGACAAATTTTGCGCCGTGTGCACGAAACGATAACTAACGGAACAAACGAACCTTAATTGATAGAGTGCTTCTCGAAAGCATTTTACGATGAACAGTTTCGACGTAATAGCACGAAATCCAGATTTTATGAACATATTAATGAAAATACACGTGCGTATGCACGAGAGAGGAGGTTTTTTTTTTTTCTAGGCAAACAATATTTCGGAGCACACCTCTTTTTGCAGCTTGCACCAGGAACAATGACTGAAATACCACAATTATGAGAACAAAAAATGTCCCATCACGATGACTGTTGATCTGTCAATTTTTTTCTCGTAATGATGGCCTATCTGTACATACCAAAAACGGCGTGTAGAACCGTATGAAAATAGCATATGTATTTTCCTGAGTAAATCTACGTGTTTGTGAAAATTGCTAAGCTTTGGGAATATGTAAAATTTGAAACATCTGAAGAAATCCACACGATCAACTGGTTGGAAATTTTCTTGAAAAAAAAAACAACACCTGATAAAATAGATACTGGTAAGATTGTGCAAGAAAATTGCGAATAACAGTCTGGGACAATGGTGTTACTGTTTCCGGCATTGAAATGCAACAAAAGTTCTTTTGTATATTTTTATTGCTGTGCAAAATATTTCTGCTATTAACCTATATTCTTCTCTAAGTTTCTAACCTATATTGATCTCTAAGTTTCTTAGAAAATACACTACTCCAAAGAATTAAAGGAACAGAACGTTTCGTCCCTTTTTTTAGTGTTTTTTGGAGCGCTGTATCTCTGTGAAAAATGGTCGTATCGGGATGAAAAAAAAGCATTTTGAAGCTTCAAGTATCTAGTTTTGAAATCTTTTGGCAAATTATTTTAATGAGTTACAGTTATCTCGCAAACATAAGAAATAGCGCGAGACAAAAATTTTCAATTTTTTTTTTAAGGGTCCACGAGCTCGGGAAAATTTTGTTCAGTTCAATCAATGTATAGCTTGTTTATTCAGCTACAATTTCGTTTTTTGTCAGTCTCTCTACGTCAATTTTTGGCTAAGGTATCGGACTTTGAATGAAAAAGGATCCTTTTGTCTTTGATCATCGATATCTCAGCAACCAATGATCGCACAGAAAATTAAGGGGCAGTTTTGAAAACTTGAATACATTTCCTACAAGACCCTATGATTGATTTTTTTTAAAAGAATTTGTTTTCCACCCTTAACATCAATTTGAAAAAAGGACAAAAAATGACTTTTTCTGGTGTTTCAGTAAATCTGCCACTACTTTACAAATATTCATGGAAAGACCAACGTTGCCAGGTTTTTTTTCAGCTTAATTCACCCCCAACAGCCCTGTAATTTTTCAACTTGATCCATCGAACCGTTTTTCCGGACCGATTATCAAACTTTTACAAAACAATTAAAGAAACAAGTGTTCCTAAACATCGTGTCATCATCGTCAAAATGAAAAGACGAATTTTTTTCGACTTTTCTTCACAACTTTGCACTAGTTACTTGATAAATTCAAAAAAAAAATTTTTTAAATTAATTTCTCTTTTTTAATTTGCGAAACATTTCAGGAAACAATACAGACTCATATTTTCTTCTGAAAAAAAATGAGTTTTGGAAAAATCTGTTTTTTGTAACCCTAATAACCGTCGCAGAAAATATCGAGAATTAATCGCATAAATGTTCTCAGATCGAGTAGGGAGTACAGCTTGGGGGTATCAACTTTTAATGGATGCAATTTAAGATGAGTGAAATTATAGTACGCAAAAGTCAAATCGTCTCTAACATCAGGCAGTATTGTTTTCTGAAATGTTTTACAAATTTATAAAAAAATCAAAAATAATTTTTTCGTTGAAATTTTTTGAATTTTTTTTTCTCAAATTTAACGAGTAACTAGTGCAAAGTTGTGAAAAAAGTTGGAAAAAATTGCTTTTCATTTTGATGATGATTACACGATATTCTGGAACGATGCACTTGTTTATTTAATTGTTTTGTAAAACTTTGATCAATCGGTCCGGAAGAACGGTTTGATGGATCAATTCAAAAATTTACTGGGCTATTGGGGGTACATTGAGCTGAAAAAAAAAACCTGGAAACGTTAGTCTTTCCACGAATATTTGTGAGGTAGAAACACCGGAAAAAGTAATTTTTTTGTGCTTTTTTCAAATTGATGTTTATGGTGGAAAAAAAATTGTTTCTCAAAAATCAATGAAAGCATCTTATAGGAAATGTATTCAGGTTTTCAAAACGGCCCCTTAATTCCTTGTGCGATTATTGGTTGCTGAGATGTCAATGATCAAAGACAAAAGGATCCTTTTTCATTCAAAGTCGGATATCTCAGTAAAAAATTGACTAGGTGAATAAACAAGCTAACTGACCTATCCATTGATTCAACTGAAAGAAAAATTTCCCGAGCCCGTGGATCCTTGAAAAAAAAAAAACAAAAAAAATGTAAAAATGTTCGTCTCACGCTATTTCTTATGATTGCGAGATAACCGTAGCTCACGAAGAATTTGTTCGAAAAGCTCTCAAAACTAGAGACTTGAAGCTTCATGATGCTTTTTTTTCATCTCGATACGACCATTTTTCACAGAGATACAGCGCTTCAAAAAACACTAAAAAAAAAAGAGAAGAAATGTTCTGTTCGTTTAATTCTTTAGAGTAGTTGATGAATTTTATATAGACGAAGTCTGCAGATAGAAATGAAAGAAATTGAGAAATATTCATCTTCATTGCATTACAACGATGCAAACTTCAATTTTATTTAGGACATGGCTCGAAAAATTTGGTATATTTAATAGTTTTACAATTTCTTTATTTAGAGATGGCTTTTTGGCTACGAAACATTTTTCACATTCAATCCTGTCAAAGCAGCAGCCAATCTCTTCTAATATAATCTTATCTCGGAAGGTTAGATCCACAGCGTTGTCGATTTGGCCCTAAATGCTTTGTTCACAGAGCCTGCTAGAACTTCTCGATCTACATTCACGAAAATACGCCTTTATATACATATGGATATATGTAATAGAATGCAATCTGCATACGTTCATCATGGACAAACGGAAGAGCTTTGAAGCGGCGTATAGTTTTGAATAAATAAGTGGAGAACCGAGCAAGCGACGGGAAGAGACATTGGGAGAAAGAGAGCAACACGAGATATAATTGGAACAATTCGCTAACTACTGCGAACGAATATTATGGATTTTCCACATACTTCAAGATCTTGCAGTCACTAACAATAGTAATCCGTTCATTGTACAACATATGCTTTCCCGTGTACATATATGTAATTTTGTGACTGATGGCTCTTTACAATACGGTTCTTTAACTACACAATGTACGACCAATAGTGGATTTTATATTGGCGAATGAGAAATACGAGAAGGACGAAGACGTAAAGTTTTTTTTTTTCCCCAGCACGGATTATTCCGACCGACTCTCTCGACAGCGAACCTCGGGATCTATGGGCTTCTAGAGATTGAAGAATCATAGAATCGTAGACGGGATTGCTTTCGCCCACAATTCTAAAGTAGAAAAAGGGATGATGGTCCTCTCGTCCTCTCTTCCGAATGATACGATCGCGTCTTTTCACCCGTAACATACTATACTGAAATTCACCAGCAGTGATGCTCCGATTTATATATATTTCGAGATATTTATGGTTCGCAATCATTCCCCAAAAACAATGTATCAAAATCTACCATTTCATTTCTCACGAATCGTCTTCATTAATATCCAAAGTTGAACATCTTTAGAGCAAAAAGTTCGAAATAAAGCAGTTTAATTGATTGCGGTTCTATGTATTTATTCGGGTTATTTTTCTATATATAAAATTGGACATTTTTCATAGGCCGATTTTTAAATGTTTTGTCAGTGGCAGGGCTCTGTGAGTAAGCAATTTATGACTAAGACTTTCGCCAAACGCTAGCTTCAGCCTCATATGAAAAAAGGCGTTACATTATAACAGTTATATAATTGACAAGCTTGGAAAGTACGCGACAAACAAAACAACATTAAGAAAACTGTTATGAGGAGTCGTTTGTTTAAATGCATGCATTGAAATAAAAACAACTTTTCTCACTTGAATATGGTCCACCGGGATTGATGAGAATATATTTGATTACACTGCCAAAAAAGAAGTATTTAATTTAAATAGGTTCTATTTAAATCAAATAGGTTTTTTCGTTGTCTCACGGCCTACTACGACCCTATTTGTTTCAAATACATATTTTTATTTGTTCAAACTATTCTTTTTAATATTATATATATTCATATTAAATAAATAAAGATTAGATTTAAATTAAATAAATAAAGATAAACCAGGATAGATTGCATGAATACGAGAAAGCAATCTACGTTCGTGACATAAAAGTGCGGTGAAAAAAAGTTAAATTGTTTTCCTTTTTTTTCACTAATAAGGCTGTTATTTCGAAAAAAAGCAAGGCACAGTCGTGCCTTTTATCAACAGCCGCGACTATTTATGTATAGAACCCTTTTCCTCAACTGCAGAATGTTATAACAGTCTTCTAATGAAAACAAAGCGATGAGCTTTGTGAGAGACTGTATCGTGGACCATTTTTCCGTCTGTCTCTTTTGTTTTATACTACCAGATGAATCCATATCACAGATTTATTAGGAATAAATAAAAAAAATAGTTATTAGACGATATTGAATAGATCTTGATATGAATAAATAACTATATTCAATATAAATAATTTTAATAATGGAATGCAATAGAAAAAATTTGATTTCACGAAAAATCTAATGAATTGAATTTAAAAGAAAATTAAATGGACGCATCTAGTTAATATCAAAATAAGTTTTCTGTCAGTGTATATAAGAAGTGATACCTAACATCCAACACCCAAGTTTAAGAAGGCAAAATTGCTTTTTCATGTAGTTTAAAAAACACAAACAAGCAATCGCGTTTGAAGCGAAAATATCAAGAATTCTTTTCCCGTGTTACAAATTATTAATGAGCCTTAGTAATACAGATTTATGTGGTATCTGTCGGATTTCCTGGCAAGGTGATAGATGATGTGTATCCCTGATATAACGGATTAAATAAGAAAAGACAAAAAAAATACTCCAAAAACTCGACTACGAGACTGTTTTCGCATTAGTTTCTAGGACAACACAATTTTTTTTTTGCAATGCCACTCGCACATATCCTATCTCATGGGCTAAAAATCCCTCATGCATTCGATACGATCCCCTAGGCAAGCTCATCAAGGCTTGGAGGGTGCGGAGCAAGTCTCAGGGCGCAAATATATCGGAGTCCTCATCGTCGCACCCTCCAATGGTTCGTCCTACTAAATATATATATATATTTGAAGCTGGCTCGGCAAGGTCGACCACGCTGACGTAGACAGAATCATGTTCTGCATTTTTTTCGAATGAAAAACGAATCCTTCTTCAATTAAAATAATACTTCACGGTTATAAAAAATAATAAAAATGACAAGTAATTATTTTTTTTCAAGGATATAAGTGTACTCCTTCAAAGTTCCTCATTTTAGTTATTCAAATTAATCATTGCGTTAGTGCTTATGTTTTGTATTTTATTCATCGATCACTATTACTTTTACTTGAGTTTATTTTTAATCATTTTTTTTATTCGTAATTTGACGATAATTTTGGATTTAAAATGATTAAAGCGAAGGGTCGGAATCCTCTGATGTCGTCTGTAGGGATTGGACGTCTCTTTTGATGTCAATGGGATAGTCTACTTTTCATAGACCCACATATATCGAAACAATGAGTATTTCCAACACGAGCCGTCTCTCAACCCTCTTATCATGTAATTGTAATACTGTAACACTCGCGCAAAATACGTTCAGCCACTTGACTGCTAAAATCGTTAAAGCTGTTGCATTATTGAATAATGATAAGCATGTGGATTTTAAGGCAATATTGTTGTTTAGAAATTAGAGAAAAAGTTTTTAATTTTAATTTTATTATTCTACAGACCTTTTTGAATACGTCTGTGAAAACCGTTCAATGATAATCATAAAATTAGTCGACTTATAGAAATTATAAGGGGAGCGCGAGACGCAGCAAACTTTAACCGCATTTTTCTCGAAACTATAGACAGCAATACTATCTTAATTTCATAATTGTTCGACCACCGTGTAAGTTAAATATAATTACTGATATTGAATTGTCTATTTTTTGAGTCATTCCCTAGGTGTGTATTTCCGAACTTGTGTAGTTCGACACATAATTATTGAAAATAGGAATAATAATTTCGCTGGCTCCAATATTTTTTGACTCTATTTCCGGTTGGGCTTCGCAGAGAGTAAACTATTTTCCACGCGGTCAATAAACAGCAGTTACGAAAACAAGAATAAACGAGAATCTTTTGCAGCTGAATAATCGAAGACACAGTGACATAGAGCATCCTGATCAGCAGGTTTTTTCAAGGATTATGAAGTAAACACTTCCATCTGCGAGTAATAATTGATTTTACCATCTGTATTTCTGACACAAGATTTCAAAAGTGCAAGATGCAATTTTATAGATGCATTTTGAAAAAGATAAAATTGTCAATTTTTGTTTCTCGGATAAAAAAGAAAATGGTCTAACATCGGCGATGAAAATTGAGCGATATACTCATCCCGGGATATTTCGCTGTTGGATTTTAGTAGCGAGCGCATAGATGAGTAAGTTTACTTTGTCAATTTGTCCAGTAGAGACGCGTTTTGCTCTGATTGTGGTAGACCGAGCGATGTGCCCCATTGGCTACATTCCTATCGATAATCGTTACACGAGAGCTTGTTCATGTGTACATGTGCATGCGTGGCTGTATGGCGACAATGCTTTTTTTTTTATAAATAGATGTCCAAATATCCGTGTACATCACAGCATAATTGAAAATCTTTTATGTATACACACTCTAGTTTTTACGGATATTTGGCGGTGGACTTTCCTAATCTACTGTAAAAACAGTATTTCTTTTTTCATCACTTTCATATTTGACTATATTGTTAAAAAGAAATCGAACAAAATTTCGGCGGCTTTGTGATATTTAAATTTCCGGAGATGAGAATCTTCAGTAAATTTCCAAAAACATGAAATTATCTTTATTACTTTTAAAGCTTTTTGTTTGTCAAATAGGTTGCCTTCTGTACCTCCAGCCCTTAAAGATCTATTATTTTAAAGAAACCTTGCCAATTTCCCAATGGTAAAACTATCGGATTACATTTGTATATTGAGCAGCATGGAATTGAGAATTCCGCGCAATTACCGATTCAACTGTTTGTCATAGCAGATACATTACCATTGGTTACCGATAAGGGGAAAATATATTTTTTTCTTTCCTTTGAAAAATTTCCTAGTCTCTGTCTGTCGGACAGCTTATGACCCGTAGGGTTTACAGCCATTAGCCCTACACATTTTGGAGATTATAGACCCAAAGGTCTACAGCATCTCGTCGAAATAAAGTTTCGACCAAACTAAAGGTTCAGTGAATTTAGTTTGAGAGATACAGAAGACAGCAAGACGAAAAGAGAAATACATAGACAGAGCGGTAGATATGTATGTCATCACAAAACGTTTCTAGCAAAAAACAACGTTTTTTTTTCAATTTTCCACTTACTTATAGATAAACCCGATTTATGATATCTCTCTCTCTCTCTCTCTCTCTCTCTCTCGTTTTTATTTTCGTCTCTATTGCTGCTCTCTCATTCACTGTCTTATATAACACCCGAGGGCAATCGAAAAATGTCCAAGCCCTCAAGGGTACTTGAAGAGGATACCAAGGCAAACTTACTGCACAAGTACAGTTTTGAGTATTACTATTTCTTATGGCTCAATGTTTCGTCCAAGGCACCATAAACTGTCGCACGAAGTCGGACAACGCTCTCGAAAACGGTTGACATCAAACGTGAAAAAAAAACCCTAAACCGAATAAACATTTGATATTCGATGCCTTGAAGCGTGAAACAATATTCATAGAAGCAAAAAAAAAACAAGTGAAGAAATACGTATACAAATAATTGAAATATGGTTACTTGGAAGAGATAGGTGCCAGAAGGATCTGAAGTATTGCGAGTTCTTTGTATTGCTCAAACGCTTTATTACCCCAACGAAATCTTAGAAGAATAATTGCATACTTGTTCCTTAAGATGTTAATCCTTCAACGATCATTAAGCTGATACGAGCGAGCTGAGGAATAATACAGATGCATATTGATGATAAGTGGAATAGTGTTTACATGCACAATTATTAAGATTTACCGTGTAAAAAAATGTATCAAGGATATTCACTATGAATTGAATAGAAAGTTGAATGATGTTGGTATGAATGTTAAGTATTATCCTTATATTGGGTGTAGTAAAAAGAAATCCATTATTTTGGCATGAAATTGAAGGCAAAAATAATGGATTTCTTTTTACTACACCTAATATTTGTGTGGAAGAGTGAGGGAATTTTCTTGGCAGATCTAAAATCACAATACCGTTTCTATGACGTTCCATTTATAGAGAAAAAAATAGATCTGATGTTTCAATAATTCTGTGTCAGCAATCATTCGCAACCATCTACGCTGGACATTTAAATAGACAATAAAGATAAAGGTTGCTCGTTTTATTGACCGCGAAAGATACGGCTAAAGAATAAACGGACGCTAGGAATGGAATGGCACGGAACAGCGGGCTAATCCTTTGACATAAAAAAATATTCTCGTCCGCTCCCACGTGCCACGCTGGGACAAACAAAGCTGCGCTTTTTTCTGGCAAATCGTAGGAACTCTAATATGCACGTAAATCTATAACGGCATTGAAGTTTGCATCGTTGGAGAGCAACGATAATGATTGTTTTTTTCTTTCATTTCCCAAACTTCCTTTGATTTGAGCTACGACAATCATGCAAACATGGATTCTTAGCTATTTACAACTTAAATCTTCAATATATGATTTTGGATAATAATGAAATTGAGAAATTTAAAAGACTTTTCGTTGCATTCCAACAATGTAAACTCAACCCAATAATCTATAACACGGTAGCTACAGGCATCGCAGTAATATGGCTGGTGAGTATGCGTACAAAACACACAGAATCTTCTTCGTACTTGTGAAAACAGCCCTTGATATGGTCCGAAGCTCTTACGATAGAAAATCCTTCAGAGCTTTCAATAACATTTCGTTCTCTCGTATCATCGTGTGATATTGCCTTTATTTCGTTCGCTCGAACAAACCAGTGTCTCGAACAGCTGTGGGATCAAAGTCGGTTATTCGACTATGAGAGCTCGATTTTTTTTTTTTCTCGTAATTTTTATCTTATACGATATTTGAACGAACGAATCGAATGGAATGCTCGATTGGTAAGGTTTGCTGAATTAATGCAGGTCCTAAATTACAGTCGGCTCTTTAGCGCGGCGAATTACGTATGCAAACGACGATACTTTAGTGACGTGATCATTTTGGGGTATTGAAAGTCATCGAGATAATTTGTGTAGTAAGCTTATCCTTCTTGGATGGAATTTTTTTTTCTTTTATTTTTATTACTTGACTGTTCGTGTCAAGAAACTTGGAGAAAAATAAAAATTGGTTTATCTAACTGTTGGATCTGAAGGAAGGTTCGCTTCTGATTTAGAGTCTGGAAGTATTCATTCAAAAATGGGAATCAATAATAAGAGCGATGTTAGGTTTGAAATTGTAGAGTATCTGTACCGTGTCGTTATCGTATTTGGAATTCTTTGCAGAAAATAACTGGTGAATTTGGAAATAAAAAAATTGTCAATATAGAGAAAATAGTAAATTTGTGACCAATAACAAAAAAAATCTTTCTCGCATACGTAGAAATGGTTTTCCAGAAGTCTGGTTAATAAAAAAAATATGCATCTCTCATAGCCTATCATAGACTATGCGTATTGAAACTGAGCCATGGATCCGTAATCCAGACGACTATTGACTGTCAGCAGAGGGCGATACTAAGGCTCGCCGTGACAAACGAATTCATGCTGAATGCGAAGCGACTTGACAACGCTCTCGTTATTTTGTCGACTGTTATCATTAAAATGCATTAGAAAGAAAGAGGTTCAAGGTCTGCAGTAAAAACAAAAAATACTACGGGTAACATTGAAAGCGAAAGGTCATCATGGAAGTAAAAATTTATTCGAGCCTGGCTTCAGCGGTTATTCATGAAGTGTAGCAGGAGAACAATTTGCTTCAAATTTGACGACATCACCGGTCCATTTTTTTTTTTAACAGTAATACATTTATGGGTAGAGAACCTGATTTTAATTACTTTTTTTTTCTCCGCGCTGACTCATTTCAAAGTTTCTGTGTTTTTTTGTTTCAATTCAGAAGAGACGTTTCAGACAAAAAAAAAGGTTAATTTATATGCAGTTGCATACAAGTTATCTATTTATCGAGCAATCGATATTGAAAGAAACACCAGAAGAAGATTCAACAATAAACGGGCTCGAAGTTCGTAAGATGTGTGTTGACCACGATGCCATATTCTCGAACAAATTGAAACATTTGTTTACTATGAGATTCCATTCATTTGTTCTTGTCGCACGAATAACGCAATTATAAAAAACGATTTTCTAATTCTAAAATTGGAAATCTGAAGTTATTAAAAATCACATACTGACCAGCATTAACCTCCTTCCATCATCATTTGATTGTAAAAAAAAGTACGAACTATTGAAATAACACAGACGAGAACAACTTTTTCAATCAAGATTTGGAGAGAATGACGGTAACGAAATTCTTTACGACGACTTAAGGAGGTTGGCACAGTCCAGTTGAGTCGAATGACGGTTTATGAACTTCTTTTTTTCAATATGCCTCAAAAACATGCATCCGGGGTACAGATTTATTCTGGAGATGCTAAGTTTTCGTAAAATATACCATTAAAGAGCAAAATTGAGCATTTTTTTATACTTGTATTACGTGAAATAAAAAAATTGGTGTGTTACTACTAACTTAAAAAACTATAAGATTATTGATGATTATTATGAAAGAGTCGTAATCTTTTATTAGATTAAGAAAATTGAAAGGATTGAAAATATTTAAAAGATTCAAAAGATTCGTAATCGTTTATCAAAAGTTGATGGTTCAATATAGAATGTAAATGGTTTTCGATGGGCAAAATGGTTTTTTTTAAATTCGAAATGTTTACAAAGGTTTAGTTTACGTTAATCCGTTGTTATAAATGGTTTATCTTGGTGCTAAATAGTCAATAAAATTACGTTAGCCGGAGTCGTGCCCATCTAACCGTACGTAAAATTACATACATTAATCGATTTTCTAGCTCTGGTGTTTTGTGTCGAAAAAATTTCAAAAAATTCGTAAAGTCTCAGTATACTCTGGACAATTATATATATTTTAATCTTGGATTGTGGGTAACGCTCCAACCTGCTTAAGGAAATATTCCATACGACGAACCCAAAAGGCGTGTAATCGAATATTTGAACCAAAGTATCCATATCTAAACATGTCGTTAATCGTCACGTGCGTCAATTATACTCGGTCAACCGTAATAGCAAAGCACCGAAGAGTTTATCGTCTGAGGATGATTAAATACGTTCGACAATCCAGCATTCCCTCGACCGTATTTTGCTTCGTGTTTGTATATTCTGTCGAAATGAAAATCATCATGAGAATTAACAAAAACCAAAAACCAATAAATTAACGCCTCACTGAACGTGTTTTAACATCTTAAAGCGTGTTTTTCTTCGTTTCTTTAAATTACAAATTCCGTAAAAAAAAATAAAAAAAAACGCGTGGTTATCACAGTTTCTTTCTTAACGTGTGTATAAGTTATGGATCCCATTCAGCAATTCATAATTCACACGAGCATAACAAAATTATCATAAATATCAATACTGCACCTTTATTCAATTTTTTTTTCCGTCCGTGACGTACGACAACACTCGTTTATATATATATATATAATTGAAAACAATCAAGATTTTACAAAGACACGAATTTCTTGAGACTCGATGATTTCACACGACGATTTTTTTTTCGCTAATCAATGATCCATTTGTTTGTTTACGTAGAAATCATCGTATACGAGTAGCTCAAATGTGTCTCGGACGTTTATCTCGAGGATGAGGCTTCAATAATACCACATCACGAATTATCGATATTTTCATCAAACATGATCGTCGTTCCCAAAAACGTAATTCATATGAATTTTGCGGCGCACGATAAATTTCCGCATGTGACACAAGTTCTCAATGAGAAAAAAAATCGATAATTCCATATCACGAATTAATCGACTTGATTATTGTCACTAATGGAAATAATTAAAAACGATTATCGAATTATTTAACGGCGCACATATTTTGAGATCGTACCGTTTGCGATTCGTGCGAGCAAATTTGGTGACTCCATGTCACGCAGTACAAACTCATATGATTATTTCTTTATTTCCACATCGCGTATTATATTCGTACTACGTTTGATCGATTTCATTCACACTTTCTTCCTCTCCCTCTCACGCTCACTTCCTTTCTGGATCCTCGTACAGTAAAAAAAAAAAAAAAAAAAAACACTGTGATGCACACGAAGTTTACGTTTCCGCGAGAAAAACCACCGCCGTTTGGTTTCCTCGAGAGCACGTCAAAATGAAGTGACTACGATTTCCAGGTTGAACCGTATACTGAATGAACGCGGGGAAGCCGGCGTGTGCTTTACCGCGCTCGCGAGGTAGCGCGACGACGAGCGGGTGTGATACCGGATCCACGGAGGTGGAGGCGATCGTCGTTCTCGTCTCGGTGGTGGTGGTGGTGGTGGTGATGGTGGTGGTGGTGGTGGTGGTGGTAAAGGTGAAGTTGGTTGGGAGAGGTTTGGGTGGCAGTTCCGCGGCTGCTCGAGATACCGTGCGTACAAGCATCGTGGCTCTGGTGGCGGTAACGTCCACGCGCAGAGCTCCGCCACGCAACGACAACGGGATTTGTCGAATCGAGGCGAAAATTCCCGAAAATCAAATCGTACAACACGTCTACGCGGACGGCAAAGTTTTTACGCTAATTTGCAAATTAAAAAAATCAAGCGTACTTAATAACCGTGCTTTATACACGGAGAGAATTAAAAAGTAATTTTTGTCGTGAATTTCACGATAAAAATTATCGTGATATATTTCAATGTGGTGACAAGTGAGAAAAGCATAATAATTCGTATGCGACAAGTTTTTTTTTTTAACTCACGTTACAGAAAATTTCAAATACGTAGCTAAAATTATACTATACAAAAAGGGTAGCGCGCACGATAATTTTTACCGAGAGCACAATACATTTTCCTGTAACACTCATGAAATTTTATAATAAATCTTAAAATAACTGTTATAAAGACGATACTTTTTTATAGACATTTTTGAAAAGCATAAAATAATAAAATGCACAGTAAAATTTCGCTGATATTATATATTTTTTAAATTTCAGTTTTGCGTATTTTGTTACACATGAAAATTTACTAGAAAATCTGGTAAAATTTTATATCTGAAGAAGAAATTTTATTTTATTTTCGTGAAAATCTGTGTGTTTGCTCAGTAATAATAAGCGAAGTTTCAGGGTTGTCATCTGGTTACCGTTACTGCACGGTAATTTTTAACATTTAATTCTCTCCGTGTAGTGATTTCGACCTGAGAATTAATTTCCTTCAATAAGCTGGCGAAGTTCCTGGCCTTTGCGTGGAAAATGTCTTCACGATGAGAGCGAATTACGAGGAAGTTTTGTCAAGTAATTGTACACTGCTAAAGAAAAAAAAATATTTCATTTAAATAGGATCTATTTAAATCAAATAGGTTTTTTTCCCTTGTTTCTCAGCCTACTACGACCCTATTTGTTTAAAATATTTGTTTATTTGTTCTAGCTATTCTTTTTACATATTAAATATATTCGAATTAAATAAATATAGATAAAATACGATATATCGCATGAATACAAGAAAGGAATATAGGTTCATCATATAAAAGTGCGGTGAAAAAAAGTTAAATTATTTCCTTTTTTTTCACTAACAAGGCTGTTATTTGGAAAAAAACGAAAGGTCACATTGTGCCTTTTATTAACAAGCGTGACTATTTACGTATAAAAAGACTAATCCTTTTCCTCCACTGCAGAATGTAAAAATAGTCTTCTAATGAAAAAAAAAGGTACTGAGATTTTTGAGGGACTGAATCGTGCACCATTTTTCCGTCTGTCTATTTTGTCTTATACTACCAGATGTAACCAAACCACAGCTTTATTAGGAATAAATCAAATATTTTGTTATCAGACGATATCAAATAGATATATTGATTTTAATAAATATATTGAAAATAAATCATTTTAATAATGGAATGCAAGAGGAGAAATTTGATTTCACGAAAAATCTAGTTAATTCAAATTTAAAAAAAAAATCAAATAGACGCATCTAGTTAATATCAAAAGAATTTTTCTGTCAGTGTATGAGCTTGAATTTTACGGATTTTTTTTTTTTTTTGAGCTATGCCCGCAGAGCTTCGAGATCGCAGTGGATTTTATGTTTAACTTGAATCCTCATATGTTTTCTACACTGACAGCAAAATGTAAGCGGTTTCGACTGTACATTGAAAACAAATATTTCTTGAGATTTGCGACGATGTTTGTGTACAAACTTGAATAAAATAGTAAAAGTTTAACCCGGAACACAAACTTAACGTACAGTATACAACATTAGTGTGCGCCGATTTTGTCCTAGCATTGAATTAACCATATCTACATTGGCAAGCCTTTTGCAATAGTTGATAATTATTTCAGAGATAATAGATCGTGAACACACCATCCAAATCGCCTGTTTAGATATACATTTCGCTTATAGTTGTGTCAACCATATTATGATTGCGGCGTGCCTCTTTTGCCATAAGCATTTGTTGCAAATAATCATGGACTTTTCTCTGTGTGTAAAAATTGTAATCGAAAATAGAAATATCCGTCTCAAGTTGCCACCAATAAAAATTATTTCCCAGTAGTACCGAGCATTAAAAATTGAACGACTTGCGATTTAAAAAAAAACGCAGTTTTTTTTTAATTCAAATTTTCCCAAAAAGTAAAAATTTACGGTTACTACCAAATCTTTTTCGCTGGTTATTCGCAATATCGATTCGGCTCGTGCACACACGACGAGAAAATAAAAAGCCAGCTGGACAGCGTTATTGGATACTCGGTTATTCGAGAGTTGCAACAAACACACGAATCTTTCGTTGGCGTACACGATGAGAGCCTAGAAAGATTTTCGCTCGTGTTAACATTCGACGCGCTGAGCGAAGATTTGTTCGGAAGGAAGAAAAAAGAAATTAACGCGGAACAAATTTTGTCACGTAGGAGCGCGTGACACGGGAGGATCCAAGATTGAATTCCCGACGAGAGCACGACGCAATCTCGCGTGTTCTACGAGAGGAAAAAAAAAAAGTGCCGGATAAACGCGTCTCAGTTGTCCAATCGAATGCGCGACAAGTTTCGTTGAAGATTTTTCACACACTCGGCTTCGTAAAGAGTAAGGAGGAAAATCCAATTTGGCATAGTATATACAGTTGTGTAAACGAGTTACAATAGCCAATGTGTCATTTCAAAAGTGAAGACGAAAAAGAATGGAGTTGGGGGCGGGGGGGAGCGGGGGGTTGGATACGAAAAAGAGAAGACGTCAGAAAGAGCGAAGTACGTGACTTAACCGCGTTAAATCGAAGAAGAAGAAAAAAAAACACAGAATAGTTCATAGCTCGTATATTGTAACTCAATCTTCAAGCGCTATTCATGTAACTGCCTATACTTTTATATCAGTGCAAAACCGTGTACGAATGCGCACACGAGAGACGATCCCCTGGGAAGCCCGGTCCCGCCCAAATTTCCCTTGGGATGTTTCTCAAGACTTTTATGGAATAGGTATTTGCGGACACTGTCAGGAGGTCTTTTGATAATCGAAATATGCTGGACATATAGCATGCACCCAAAAAAAAAAATCTATGTACCCCACTCAAAGCGAAAGATGAAACTTTTTCTGAATTACATACGAGCAAGAAAAACATTTGTAGTTGCAATATATTGATCTGCAATTTATTGCAATTACAGTCAACTTTTATTCTTGTTTCGATAACTCAAATCTGCACCTATCCGCATAAATTCAATTCTTTCTTCAATATACAATATATCTATATACATGAAAATACGTCGCCATCCCCAATGGAAAATTTACAAAAGGTTCGTTCTTTAAATATTGTTTCGAAGCAATTGTACTTCCACTGCTCTTATAAAATAGCTAAATGGATTAAATTTCCGCTGGAAGATCGAACAACTGATCAAGTATTCAATCTTTTTCTTGGTTAATGGAACACTAGTCACATCCCGAGCAGAAATCTAATCAGGCTGCCTGAGGATCCATCAGGGCCGGATCAGGGATCAATAAGGCGCCCTGATCAAGTACGCCTGATTTGAGCCAGACAGGGGCCTGAGCAGGGATCAACAAGGCGCCCTGATCAGGCACGCCTGATTTGCGCCAGACAGGGGCCTGAGCAGGGATCAATAAGGCGCCCTGATCAGGCACGCCTGATTTGCGCCGGATAGAAGCCTTATCAGGTATCAATAAGGCGCCCTGATCAGGCACGCATGATTTGCGCCGGACAGGGGCCTGAGCAGGGATCAATAAGGCGCCCTGATCAGGCACGCCTGATTTGCGCCGTATAGAAGCCTCATCAGGTATCAATAAGGCGCCCTGATCAGGCACGCATGATTTGCGCCGGACAGATTGGGCCGGAAAGATTGGGACGGTCATCGCCAAAACCGGAACAAAAACTAAACGATCAAGTCAAGTAAAATAAAAACTTAAACTTAAAAAAAATGTTTTCATATGTTTCATATTTTTAATTACGTTAGTAAACTTGATAACGTGTAACTGCGATAATAATTTAATAAATGTTGATCTATTTTTAAACAAAAAATTAATCAAATGATTGAGCCAGATGACACGCATGTCTCAGGCTGGATGAGGCACCTGATCCGGGCCAGATAAGTTGCTTGATCCGAGCCAGATATAGTGCCTAATCCGAGCCTGGTAAGGTGCCTGATCCGGGCCTGATAAAGCGCCTGATCAGAGCCTGATAAGGTGCCTGATCCGGACCTGAATTTGCAAAAGCGTTACATCCCTGATCAGGGCCGGATTAAATTTGCCTGATCCGGCCCGGATTTGCTATTGTGGCAGCCTGATCCGGTCCGGATTTCACCCTGAACAAATTTCTGCTCGGGATTGATTCACATTGATGAATTACAGTTTTCCAATGAAGAGTAACTCCGTGAATTCGAAATTTCACGTTTCCGTTACTCGGAGCACATGATCAGAGATCGAATGGACTGGGAAAGGAGCGTATAATCGATACGTTCGTGCATAAGCAATGTTTGTAGCTGCGTACAGTGAGTGAAATGGCTGATACCAGTTCGTTTCAAGCTCAAAAACACAATTGTAATTAAATTTCCTCGTATATGTGGAATCGTACATTCAGTTAATCGAACAATTACGCAAATACCTCTGTAGCAATTATGACAATGACTCAAAACGGATTCCCACCTAAGAGGGTATTCTAGACTAAAAATTTGAAAAAAGTACCAAAAAGGACTTTTAAGAATATATCCTCAATAGGAAATTTCGAAATTCCCGATATTCAAAAAGTTATAGCAATTTGTATACGGCCGGAGTTACAAACTTCAGAAGCTTCTTAGGAAGCTAGAACTGCTCACAGGGAAGAACCAGCTTTAGAAAATTATCATTTCGAAGTTGAGAAAGGCACACTCTACAAGTTAGGAATGGCCGTTTAATATAACATGTCATTATACCACTTAGATAGTTGCGGATGTCTGAAATTATGCTCAAAACTTGAAGGGACCAGTCCACTTTGAAAATTTCAAAAAATCGATTTTTTTTTACTGTTTTCGAAAGTACATACATTCAGAAATATTGTGTCAATATTGCCGATTGAGTTTAGGTAAGAGTTTTTCATAGTATAAACTTCAAACGCGTTTTTCTCGAAACAACGTTTTCAAAATCTAGCTCCATCGTATCTCTAAAACTAATAAACCAATTCTCTTGAAATTTGAACCACATATTGTTAACATGATTCGCAACAAGATGACCCTCGATGGTTTTAAAATTTTGATTTTTACTCTTTTTTTTTGCGAAAAACTGCGAAAAAAACGCGTTTTTTTTTTACTTTTTTCGTTTTTCATCTGCCATTTTTTCATTTTTTGATAAAACTTTATATCCGAGGGTCATTTTGTAGCTGGTGTCGTACTGAATCTAATGGACTTTGATTTTTTTGTTTCAGACGAGCCGTTGCCGAGTTGTGATGGAGCTACCTAGCCCACCTATTTTTGAGGCGTTACGTTAAACTATAGTTTTTGTACTTAAAAATGAATAGAAATGAATAAAAAAAAATTTTTTAATGTATTTCAAGACTTTATTTATCAAGCCCAACAACTTTTATATTCATATCTTTTATAAAATCCTCAAAAAAAATCGCGAAAATAGCCTTTTTTTCGTGCCTCCAAAGTGGACTGGCCCCTTAAACGCGTTTTTCTCGAAACTATTTTTTTCAGCCTGGTTAATATAAAATCTCGAGTTTGATTCAACCGATCGACTTCAAATTTGGTATGGACCCTCAGTATATATCCCTCTATCGTCCCTATCTCCAGCATTGCGAAATTATTATTATTACTATTCCAAAAAAATTAAAATAAAAAAAAAATAAGGCGGAAAATTAACTTTTTTTCAGACGATCGCCATTAAAAAAAATCTCTCTGATACCTGTCATAATGGCATTCTTATTTTTCAGGAAAATTTGTTTTATTTCTGTTTCAGATTAATGGAAACTTTGGAATCATGTCAACCGCCTCAAACCTTTATTTTCACGGCCATGTTAACGGGCCCATAGCTTGTTCAATTTTTATTTCATTTGCGTACATTTTTTTTTCTAAGTTCTTGAAACATAAAAAAAAGACTGAAAAAATGGATGTCAAAAATATTTTTTGTTTTGTTTTTCATCAAGCCCGAAATAACGTTCGACATGTAGGCCTCTAGAATACCCCCTTAAACGAGTTGCCATCGATTCTCCGCTATCCGTAATCTCATTTTATTCCTTATTTCTTACTATGGGCTTTAGAATCCGTGCCAGCAATAAGTCCTAATAAGCAAAAGCGCAGTAGCTATACTCTTTCTATCAAAAAAAAAAATCAATCGGCAAAAGTCACGTCCCTTCCGAGCAAAAAGCACAGGTCTGCTATGAGAAATTTGATAAAGGAATGAACATAGAACATTGCGAAGAACTCGTTGCCGTAACAAAATGATGGGTTCTCGGGTATTGATGTATATAGTTCGTGCTCGACGTCTTAATCTTCACGATGGTAACCCAAACAAATGTCGCCGTAGCATGGAGAATTCAATGTCGTTTCGAAGCCAACGAAATTGAGCTTTCTTCTGGATGTCATAAATTCAAATAACATTCAATTTTCGTTGGTCGATTATGCAAACGTACTTAAACCATGGCCCTGTACTATACACGTGTTTTAAGGCCGTACACGCGGAGACCAGAAATTCAACGACGGAGTATACGTTTCGCGTGCACGCGAACGAAGACCAGGCGCAAGTAACTGTAAACTCAGTGCTATCAAGTGACAGCACACGTGGATTGAGGTAGGTCCGGAAAACACTCCGGGGATGAGGCGGTCGAGCTTCGCGTTGGCGTACAAAATCGAGGAAACGTGCTCGATAGCACCTTATCTCTTCGCATCTCTTATCTCTGCTCTCTCTCTCTCTCTCTCTCTCTCTCTCTCTCTCTCTCTCTCTCTCTCTCTCTCTCGCCGAACCTAACCGGTTGAGTAAAAGGATTAAAGAGTTAGGCCACTCTAGCACAAAAAAAATAGGCATATTTTGGGAATTTTTATTAGCAAAATAATCAAATTAATCACAATTCCTTGCACAGATATTTATTATATTATTAATGAACGATACAAAATAATTTTTTGAAGTGATTGATAACAAAGTGGCGGCTGCACAACATTTTTCCATTGACGCCTTTTTTTTGGGAGGTCCCGCGGGCGGAAACGTAGCTTATGCCATTTTTTACCTCGAACAAAAAATCAATTTTTTTTTCGATTATATATAAGAACTGCTACAGAAGTACGTAGGATTTTTTCGATATATTGATTTTTGCCATAATGCCGCATTTTAGAAAAAAAACGATGATAAATTTCAGGAAAAAATCATCAAATAATTGCTTATAACTAAAGAAACTATGCGATATATCGAAAAAATTCGACGTAATTCTCTAGAGAATCTAGTTTTAAATGTACAGTTGAATTTTCAAATCGATTAGTGAAGATTTGTCCAGGCTGTGTTTCCGCCCAGTCCAAAAAAACGTGCTTTCGAGAAAAACCCGTAACAGTTTTCAGTATTATAATATCATATAGAATTCTTATATACCTCTAATCTGCGATATCTGCACCATACAATTGGCTTTCCACATTGATGTCCTGCTCCTCTGTTTCCTTTCTGAACTCTCTGAACCTGATTCGTGTCCCTTTTGCAGCTTCAGGCAACGATTGTTCGAAAACCTTGATGCGCTGCGCGTCCGCCGTCAGGCATAGATGATAGCTGTTTGGGATACTTAGAGATTTCGACCGCCCATAATATTTTGGTATATCATTTTTAAGACCCTTAGGCACGTTCTACCCCAACATGTTTTCCCGAGTTTTCCAACATCGTAGAGTCGCCTAACCCCATAAAGCCCTAACTTGACTGTCTTGCGAGTGACTAATATCCTTATCAATATTATTAACTCTGAAACGAAATCGGACCCCGAATGAGACGGGGAAATTGGCTCAATTTGAGTTACCAGAATGACCAGAATGTCGAGCACGAACCCACGCATCGATGTCAGGGAATCCTCCAGTTTTTTTCTTCAGCATTGAGTTTTTCCCAATGATTTGTCAGCGACAAGATCGCGATGACAGAATTCCTCTGTATTTTTTTCATAGGCACAGATCGTCGTGATTCAGGTGGGTTGTGAGCGTGAAATAAAGCAGGCGCGGAGAAGGAAAGAACCAAGCTGCATCGCGATACTTAAAAAAAGGCGAGCTTGGATTTTCCCCTCGTTCCTTTCTTCGTGAATAATATTGGCTATTTTCAAAGTAAAAAAGAATGTTGCTTCAAGCGTAATATTTCCTAAATCTATTTTTCTATTTTTCAAAAACTTGTAAGCTCTCGGCTGACGAACGATCATGATAACCTCAGGTTACCCAATGCTGCGTGAGTTGCAAAACATTATTTTACCACAACCTACTATATGTAAACGCTTTTGAGCAGAGCGAGGCATATTTTTTTCATGTATTTTGAAAGTTCTTTTAAAGCTTTTGAAAGCTACGATGAAAAACTAATGAAACATTAAATCGTAACCTATTTAACATTACCAAATCTTCGATTCCTACTTTATAAGTAGCCAAACAATTAATTTTCATCACGCTCGAATTGCCCGAATATCAAGAAGACAAACGGAACGCAAACGCTATGAAAATTTGTTAAGCTTTATAGAAAGTAATTTTCCATTGTCAGCAACACGTGCAGCGGAGTAAAAAAAAAACCAGTTGGAAACAAAAGGAAAAAAAAATAATATTCAAGATAGACTGCACTAGACCCACGCTTCGGTAAACTCGCGGGCTCGTTGTGTCAAGAGCTTTTACGACAAACGGCTTATCGTTGCACACCTCGAGTATAGCCACGAGCATAGTGTGTATTCATTCGCGTGATAAGGCAAAATGCAAAGTGAACGCGTCACTTCGACACCAAAGATATTTGTAGCAGCTCCGTATGCAATTCAATTGCGAACAAACCAGCCACAACTTCGCGTTAATAACGTTCCATATACTATTCCCTTTCGGGTGCCTGACGTTTGAGCGATCTCTGTTGCCACTCTATAGTGCGTGTTTTTGGCTTTGCAAAATTCCCGACTATTTATAAAAGTGTCCGAGATGTGGCTGATGTCGCCAATGTGGTACCCGAGCAGAAATTTGTTCAGGGTGAAATCCGGACCGGATCAGGCTGCCACAATAGCAAATCCGGGCCGGATCAGGCAAATTTAATCCGGCCCTGATCAGGGATGTAACGCTTTTGCAAATTCAGGTCCGGATCAGGCACCTTATCAGGCTCTGATCAGGCGCTTTATCAGGCCCGGATCAGGCACCTTACCAGGCTCGGATTAGGCACTATATCTGGCTCGGATCAAGCAACTTATCTGGCCCGGATCAGGTGCCTCACCCAGCCTGAGACATGCGTGTCATCTGGCTCAATCATTTGATTAATTTTTTGTTTAAAAATAGATCAACATTTATTCAATTATTATCGCAGTTACACGTTATCAAGTTTACTAACGTTATTAAAAATATGAAACATATGAAAACATTTTTTTAAAGTTTAAGTTTTTATTTTACTTGACTTGATCGTTTAGTTTTTGTTCCGGTTTTGGCGATGACCGTCCCAATCTTTCCGGCCCAATCTGTCCGGCGCAAATCATGCGTGCCTGATCAGGGCGCCTTATTGATACCTGATGAGGCTTCTATACGGCGCAAATCAGGCGTGCCTGATCAGGGCGCCTTATTGATCCCTGCTCAGGCCCCTGTCCGGCGCAAATCATGCGTGCCTGATCAGGGCGCCTTATTGATACCTGATAAGGCTTTTATCCGGCGCAAATCAGGCGTGCCTGATCAGGGCGCCTTATTGATCCCTGCTCAGGCCCCTGTCTGGCGCAAATCAGGCGTGCCTGATCAGGGCGCCTTATTGATCCCTGCTCAGGCCCCTGTCTGGCTCAAATCAGGCGTACTTGATCAGGGCGCCTTATTGATCCCTGATCCGGCCCTGATGGATCCTCAGGCAGCCTGATTAGATTTCTGCTCGGGTAGGACTCTGTACCTCGGTAGCGACTTTTTTCGTTGTCGATAAATAGGAACAGCTAATCGCATGGGGGACTGCAGCAGAAGGGGCGCCTCTCATTGACTGTCGCTAGCTAACGATAACGAAAACTGTCGCTAAAACATTAGAGAACCCCGGCACTGGTTGTGCCAGCCACTCATTTTTCTCGCAAAGAGTAGGGGAAGGTGAGGCACAGTGGGTCACTTTTTTTTCTAACGAATTTTTACTCTCACCAAAATAGTCTAATTAGGAAAAAAGGCCATACCTGATTTTATAGACCTTTGGGCGTACAATAAAACTACCATATCTTATGCAAAAAGATTAAAATTCCTAAAATAATGGGATCGTAAAAAAAAAATTCGGATTGGCTCATTGTGCCCCACGAGTGGGGTACAATGTATCAGATTGCTGGGTACAGTGTGTCAAGTGCTGCGAAACGTAGGGTACAACGAGCCGGTTGAAACTCTTATATTTTCCTAACATAGATAACAGATTTTCATACACACCGATAATTTTACAACGGGTATTATTTGCCAATAACATTGGGAGTCGACTCATTGTGCTCAACAACTCAATGACACATTGGGCCCCACAATATTTAACGTTTTCCGGCCAGCGACATTTTTTTTCGCGGCTCAAATTAATTTTGTATTTTTAATAATTCTTTTGTGAGCTGCTATTGAATTTCGTTTAGGCCAGCCGAAACTTAACATAAATCACGGTCCAACAAAAAAAAAATTCGTATTTTACGAGATACAAAACTCCGAGAAATCGCATGTGGTTGACAGTTGCCCGTGACACATTGCGCTTCTTCGGAGCGTCGTCACTTCTTTGTTTCCTCATTGGGAGTCTCGACTCATTGTGCCTCACAACTCAGTACCCCACTAGAAAAATATTTGGTTATTGATGAAAATAACTATTAAATAAACTACGAATGGAAAAACACAAGTCATTGAGTGCAGCATAAATAATAAAACTATCGATTAGGAACGAAAATCCGAACCGCTACAGAAAGTGTCGTTATATTTTACGTTTTCCCGGCGAGCGAAATATTTTTTTTCCAAGTATCAAATCAATTTTTAATTTTTAATAATTCTTTGTGAGCTGCTATCGACTTTGTTTTAGGCCTAACGAAACCAAATATAAATCGCGATCCAACACATAAAATTACGTCATTTACGAGCTACAAACCTCCGAGAAACCGCATGTGGCTCATAGTGCCCCGTGACACATTGTGCCCCTAGGGGACACTTTCCCCTAATTAGTTTTGAAACCATTGAGAAAAAAATGCACTTTATTTTGTCTAGCGATCCAAAAATACACGAGGGAATTGAGCCACCGCCAAATTCTGAAAACGAAACTATGACGAAAACGCAATAAACTTCAAATAATATTATATGCAGTATCCTGATTTTAATATTTATCCGTCTATCACTCACGCTACCGAGACTGAAATAACACGTCATAAAAGTCTTGTGCTCACGTAGACGCGTGTCAAAATTTGTTCATGCAAAAAAAAAAGTTGTTTTCAATCAATTGCTATGATCCATGCACAAAACGGTGGTTTGTACAGATATCTTATTGCTTACCTGCGCGACGATGGTTTGAAAATTTTTGAGCCTCCCTTCAAAACTAAACAACGTAGTCCAACGTCACTCAACAGCGTTCAGACACTCAAAATAATAGTTTTCGTCTAAACCGGAGAAACCGACTTTAACGGCAACCAATGAAGACTTCTTCCGAAACATGCATTTTTTTTTATTTGGCAACAGAAGAACGTAGTATGAGGGCAAATCGGGAAAATACGGTGGACGATGAATCAATTCGTACTTCAGTTGGTGTAATCGCGCCACCGCAACTGCCGATTTGTATGTCAGTGAATTGTCCTGGTGAATGAGGATTACAGCCCTAAACGTGCGAACAGCTCCTTCGCCCATGTGAGTTCATCGTGCAGAACGTTGTGCGCCCGTTCATATGAGATTTCAGCATCCCCCGCTGTCTCTTTCCAAGTTGATTGACGGTACGAAGGGTTACTCGTCGAAAATACTAGGTGTTTCACGTTTAAACTCAGCGGGTCAACTTTTTACTGATGTAAAGGAAGGAGTATTATATGTATAAACTGAATGTAATTCAGCTTCGAATCCTGATGAACTTTTCCCTTTTGAATCAAGGAATTCTATCAGGGCGCTATACTCTCATTTATCCGTTGTCGACGAAATGTCACTCTCAAAGGCTGTCAGAATCATTCATCGGGCAATCCACATCTAACTCAGCTCTTTGTCTTTCTTCCATTGTCATCTATCGGAAAACATCGAGATTTGACTGAAATGTTGATCCTTCATGGTCAGGTTCGAAACGTTTCAATCCACCGTGGTAAATAGGCATATGTCACGAAAATAGCCCGCAAGCTTTCACTGTTATTAATGTACACTTTAAACATCGTAACAAACTTGGATAATAATAATAACGTGGCTTAAAACACACACAATTATTAAATGCATCACCGGAGGTATATCGGAGCAGTCGGCAATGATATTAATAATAGGAAAAACCTGCGTTACTTGTTATATGTTACATAGAGTTAGATAGAATTGATCGAATTCAACGAACTCTAGTTACGTATTTTTGTTGAGCTTCAACCGGTAGTGGATCAGTGTAGTGGATTACTAGTCTCTGGTGAACTGTCACACGATAAGCCCGATGATCCACATCGTGGGTATAAAGAGACACGCAAAACCCCAGGGCTATATTTATTGCAATATCGCTCATTCCAATGGGGTCCGCTATATGACCAAAATACCGAGGATAATTCATTAAAGTCGTTCTACGCAAAACCAAATGACATCTCATTATGAATGGCATTCTTTACTACTATATAGTTGCATCCGCCTGCAAACGATACTTGAGTGAAGAAATATTTATTTGACATGTTTCAAAAAGTCTCCAGAGCTGCCGTTTCGTTCTTCAAAAACGCAAATTCAGACAATAAAAAAGACGATAGTCTCAATCGTTGGTAGCGCCAAGGCCAGCTTGAAAATAAATCAAAAAGTAAATAAGTACACCTTTCGAATAATATTTCAAGCCATAATACTGGTGCTAATACCAAATTGTTACGAGTCATCAGAAGTTAGTGAAGAGAAGCGTTAGAATGAAAATTCAAATAATTTTTCAAAACAATTACAAATAATCCCTAAATATATTTTAATGATGTAAATCACGAATTTCAGGCAAACCGCATTTGACGATTTTTCAGTCCAATAATGACAACAACCTGTATACCGGAAACAATTATATTATAGAAGGCTATTAAAGATAACTTTTCAATAATAACTTCTGGCAAAAGGTCTTATGTAAAAGAGCATAAAAGATTAGACGACATCCTCCTATATAGGCGACTGGTCACCAATATATTAAACGTTGATTAAATTTTCGAAATAAAATTGATACTTTCCGTATGCTTTTGAGAAGTATTATTTTGTCTTGCGAAACCCCATATGTAGCTAATGGAAGTGCATAGCTGCGCATTTTTTCCATTGACTATAACTACGCCACGGATCAATCATCATGTGTTGAAAGTTGGGTCACGCACCGATATTTATACACAGATCATTTTCGTGGCGAGTTACACGCTCTTCGAATTTGATGGATCAGTGACGCACACGATTCATCCCGATGATCAGTCCAGTCACGTAATAGACATAACTATGTAAAATAGGGGACTGAAAATTAGCAGTGAATTCAGTTACCACGGCGACTGTGTCTGACCACATACACATTGCGTATAAATTCAAAGTTATTATCAAGTAAAATGTTAATTTTTCGATGTTGATCGTCATCTTATTTCGTTGAAAATTAATTATTGCTGACTCTAATCGAGGAGTGTCTCCGTTGAAAAATATTTACATTGTCGAATGAGTCCAGCAACTATTCGTTGATAATTTGCGATTATTGGATTCACCAGTAAATGCCCATTTTCATTCAAGTCATGAATTAAGACAGCTTTATCGATTTATTTACCTCAATACCAGATCAAAGATTAAAACAGACCGAAAACTCTTGAAGAAGTCGAGACGGAAATATAATGAAAAATCGTACTACTCCTAAAATATCTCTAAAATTACCGAAACGCAAATTCACAAAGCTGAGAATGGAGCTTCCAAGAACATATCATCCTAATTTTTCATTCACACATGTGTCAAAAAATATCTCACAGAAAATACATTGAAAGGTCACAACTTCGTTGCATCAGCCAAAAATATTCACGGAACTTCTGGCTTAAAGCCACTTGATAAATAGACAATGTTTCACAAATGGTGGTAACGTGATTTGCAAATATGAGGATGCAGTCCGAGATCTCTGATTTCTTCCAGCTTGATTGACCAAGAGCCAGACCAGTTTTCCATAATCTTCATATTATTTTTGCAATCAATGATACCGTCACAGCAGAGCTTTTAACAATTCGGAAATAACTTGAACGAAACGTGAGAGTTTGTACAGCTCATTGTAGAGCAAGTTTAAGTACGTTGGGAAACGCCTCGACAATGTGAGTCTTGTCTTATCATACGTCACTGACGCTGAGATTCATCCAATTGCCATATCTACCGTATTTTCTGGCCATTTTTTTCACTGTAGTTATTGAACTTCCTTTTTTACTTTATCCAATATTTCATTGAACATTTGCATAACAGGAGAAGAAATAGAAAAGATTTAAGAGCTACATCATAGAAAATTTGAGTACTAAACGTTTTGCACACTTTCGACGAAGTCATAGATTCGAAAATGTTACCCTTTCTGTTTTTAGTGTTGCGTGCACAACTGAAGTTTTATTGAAAGTTGGTCGGAGCGCGAAGTGTTGTGAAAAAGTGGTATACCCAACTTCTTGATCTTTGAATGATTTTAACTAACACGCGTTCGTAAAAAAAAGCTTTGTGTCGACTGGAGTTTCTTCCAATGTGGGTAAAGAAGAATTTTAATTGATTTCATAGCCATGCAATAAAAAACTTTTTGTCGACTCACAACGGCTTCTATTCTTTTGTACCTTTGCCAAACGTCTCCGCTACGCAGTATTACGAACCTTTAGGTTGGTTTTAATGTAAACTTGGTCATTGTTTAAAAACGAACAGCAATCATAAGGTCTTACGAAGTTCAAAATTAATGTTACGACTCAAGTGTGTAAAATATTTCGCTGGTTCTTTCACATTTATTAACATATACTCCCAAGCAGATATTCATCGGTAGAAATATTTAGTTGCTTTGTCTGGCCGTTTGATCATGGAAATGCAATTTTGCATGTCCCTTGGACAAAGAATATCCTGACTCCTATATATATGGATGAAAAGCCCACTCAATGATGACTCTTTTCTTATACCTTTGCATTCGCCTCTCTTATTATTTTCTTTTCTCCGGGGGTCTCTTTTCTCGCGTGTAATTTGATTTCTGTCACTATCTTCATAGATCTCAAACTTGATTTATTATTTTTATGATGGGCATACTCCCGACTTAATTACACGGCTTTTCAAAGTCATATTCGCACGGATATAGATGTGCCGACTTCAGATGGAAATAGGATTCCTTGGAACTTGTTCTCAATTTCAATTCTTAAAAAATTGACAATATTTGAAAACCGACGAAAAGATTGAAAAAAATTCACTCTAATTACATTCACGAAATTTTGAATGCAAAAATATTTTGTGTACATCATTTTATTTTGTACAGATGTTAAGGATCATTCTGTACCAACATTTCAATGTGCAATTTTCTGTGTATCGAAATTTGAATTAGACGCGAGTGTAATTAAATAGATAATTGATTTTTCCAACAATCCTATTGCTCTAGGTAAATAAGAAAACAATTTTGGTATGTTTTTACGAGAATCTGTAACATTACGTTTGATAAATAATTATATAAATCAATTGAGCACGTAAATAAAGTTTAATCCTTCTTATCCGCTTCGAGAAACGTGACAACAACTTAACGTTTTCATTTACTGTTACAATATTTTTCTTTTCATTTATAGCCTCTTTGTTCACGAAGAAATGCCGTGAAGCATGTGGTCCATATCTTTGTTTGGCTCTCGGAGTTTTGATACTCGAATTGACTTTATGGAACTTTGCCAGCGGTCTCCGCGCCTTCATTTAATCGTTCAGATTTTCCCCCTGTTGGTTCTTCAGCCCCCCCCCCTCCCCTCCCTCACTCGACTCACTCGCTTTGTCTATCCAAGCACAGCTACCGTGTTATTTTGTCTTCTGCCATGCGCTGTCACTTCAAAGTTCGAAGCCCCACAATGATCCAATGGCGACAACTGCGGATCACCTTGACAAAACATTTATCGAACTTGTCGACGTTAGTGATGACTTTCGAAGCCACACGAAGGCCACACGAGAAAGTGCTGTGCTTTATTCCGACTGCGATCGAATTTAGAAGGTGTTGAAAGAACATGGGTCAGGAGTAATGGCAGAACCTTTGTTTATATATATGTGCCAAAAAGCTTCGAGCAATAGAAGTAAAAGCTTCGAGATAACTTTCCGACGGTTTCGCTACTTCGATCGGTCAGTAATTCATCGAGCCCGTTTCACTGGAAGCAATCCATCTATTCCCTATTACGGAAACGTTGATCGAAAAGGAGCATGCTTTTTTGTGACTCACTTTTCGTGACATAGCCTCAAATAAACAGATGACGCATCCTCAAGAATGCAAAAGAACAAGAAAAGAAGCTTGCAGCAAATTTTTTTTAGCACTGAAAATGCTCTTAAAGATATAGGGGGTCTGATTAAGCGAGATGTCACACGAAACTAACGCTGCCCCCATTCCACTGCCGCTGTGTTGTAGCAGGGTGGGGGGAGCTACGACATGCTAAATACTTGTGACTTGTCGAAAAATGCTGCGTTACATGTGGAGTCATTTGTGATTACAAGTTGTAAGTTTCAATTTTGGTGTGTACATTTACAATGTTGGGTTTGGGTTGGGGTTTGTTTTTTGCTTTGAATTTCTTCGGGTTTAAGTTGGGCTTGTATGCGTTTAAGTTGGGTTTGTTTGGGTTAAGTTGGGTTAAGTTGGGTTTGTTTGGGTTACGCTGGGTTTGTTTGGGTTTGTTTGTTTACTCGTTTGGGTTTGTTTATTTGATCGTTTGGATTTGATGGATGGATGGATAGTGAGAGAGTGAGAATGTGAGAATGTGTGTGAGAGACCACGAGAGTAAGAATGTGAGAAGAGAGAGCAATTCATATTATTTGCATGTATCTTTTTTTATCACCCGAAATGTCTGATTACATTTTCAATGCCATGAAATAGTTGCACTTTGTGTAATATCTGTAGATTTTTTTAAACTGTAATATTTAAATTGTTATTTATTATTTTTATAACATTTGGCAATTTTGCTGAGTATGAGTGTTTTTGCGTGCTTCTAGTCGGCATCCAGCTATATCCGTCCCTAGTGCGTTGCTGTTTTTGTGTTCAATGCGGTGCTCTAAATCTGGTGTTTAACCCTTCGTGGTCACACTTCCAAATTCAATCGCGGTGGTTACACTTGGATCGATTCTACCCAGTCAGTTTTCAAAAAAGTATCGTGACTAAAGTATCCGTCCGAAGTGATTAGAAAAATTGCGTAATATCCTTTGAACTTTCTAGATGATGTACGAAAAATGTATTTATAAGAAATAAAATGGCGACATGTTTTAAAAAATGCATAAAAAGGTGACAACGCAAAAAAGACACTTTTTCACTCAAAAAATCACAGTTCCGTGAAATTTCAACATTTTTACCGAAAATTTCGATGTGATACTCCTTAGATATGTTACTTTTGGGTAAAATAATAGCATAGTGCGCGTTTCAAAAAAAAAAAGCGTGCAAGATGAACCAGGGTTATGTAATGAATGACTGGTTTAATTAATCGATTAAATTTATTATTTTGTTACGATAAATCTAAACCTATACGGCAATCACAAATTTAAGGTTACATAGCTAATGATTTATTTCTCGCGCATATGCTTCTGCGTTATACGGAACACCTGATTTCTGCGACGCTGCCAAATCTTCACACGGTCAGGGAACCTCTCGGAACTTCAAGTACTTCGACATTTTAACATTAAATATATTTTCACATAAGTTGGTAACCCAATTTTTATTGCATTTTGAATCCTCGTGACCTAATCAACGTTACTGTAGTTTTTTTTTGTCAATATCTGTTGCGTGAGTGCAAAGAAATCACTTGATACAAGTCTTTTGAGGATACTTCTCCCATAAGCCATGTATTAAAAATTCTGAGTTCAACAATTTGTATCTCTCTTGTACAGTTGCTGAGTTTATCTGAAACTTTGCATACTTATATATGGGTACTTTATCTATGATATACTTATTTAAAAATGATTTTTTCTGCAAGTGAACTATTCGTGACGGAGCCTCTTTAATTGGAATAGTATGTTTATATCTGCGAACAAGCGACGTTGCTACGCTGTTGGAGTGCTCAGTACTTTCAGTATGTAGAAATTCAAGCTTGTACGACTTTTTTCCTCTTTCTTTTCCATATCGAGTTTCTTTTTAATGTCATTCATATTTGGCAGGTGACTGGCATAACCGTATTATCGATAGGCCTCGGACGAACATACAATAAAAGAATGCGAAAAAGTAATATATGTGGAGAAATGTGGATACGTGTATACAGGTATACGCAAGAGATGGGCAATCATGAGATCTTGAAACTGGAACGACGTTAATCAGAATTTATCTCATTCTCTGGAGCCCGTCCAGAAAAGTTTATTTTAAGGCTGTGTCATATTTATAGCTCTCTTTTCAGCGCAACTGCCTCACGTCTAAGGGATACACAAAGCTTACCAATGAATGGATATAAATATGTACGAATATAGAATTTCACCACTAATTTTAAACATTTGACAACAATTGTACCAACCCGAATGTCTACACAACGAGATTTTGGGCATCGGTTTTTAAGTTAAAAAATAAAACAAAGTAAACGATTATGAAAATTCAATAAAAAAAACAAAATTACAACTAACTTTTGTGCAACTTAACATTCACCATTTTTCTCTGTAAAATTAACTTTTACGACGTTTAAACAAACAGAAGTAAAGATCTCGCCATAAGTATGTCAGCTAATCATTTTTTTTTTCAGGAAATATAAGCCCGAAAATATTAACAAAGAAGGATGGGTATTTTCTTTTTGTCAGAACTTACAAACTTGCAAACAATATGGCAAAATCGGGACAAGCGCGAGAAAACTGTAGCCAAGTTCAAGTAGGATGACAGCAGCTAAGCTCGGCGTCCAGAATTTCTGACACGTAGAATCGATTATTCAAGATAGATAACTTGCGAACTCGTTTTAAGGGATTTTCCCGAGAATCCCAGATGTATGGTACATATACATTGACGATCACAGTAGTGAAGCACAGTAGCTCTACTATACGTAGGCGTGCTCTGCTTTCTCGTCACAGTATCTTTCGGTCAAAATCGATTTAAAAAAAAACACTTGGGTATTGATGATCAGTACACCCGATAATGGAGAACGATCTTGTATGCCTGTTGCCACATTCGCTGCTCCGACTGCTAGAATAATCCGATCTTTCGATCGGTTGCTTCGTGAGAAAGCAAAAGAACGAGAATTTCTCGCGATAAAAGATCAGAGCTTTTCGATAAGATGCTGTGTATGTACTTTATACAAAATATTTTGATATACAAGACACACATATGTGGAGTTTTGCTGCAATTATTGACCAATATTATCGCACCTTTTTGAATTCATCCACAGCTCTGAGGATCAAAAGTATTTACATCCACTGAAGATACCATTTATTATAATTTGTCCCTAATTTAAGTAATTCTGATTGCACTTTTTGACATACTTATCAAACACTACGGTTTTTTAAGACACTTTCGAAGGAAAATTCAATAGCAGATGCCTTGAAAAACGCTCGAATGATAAAAATATCAAAATGATAGAATTATATTTGAAATTCATTACGCGAAGAATGGCCAGCCTGGAATTGTAAAAATATAAAAGTACAAAGCGAAATTCATTACAGTGTACGTTCTGTTAGATTACAATGTACTATTTTGTTAGTACATTTATAAAAGTGCTGCATAGTATAAAGCAGAATTCATGTTCATTGAAAAGAAATGAAAGGCTCTTGAAAAGTCCCCTTAAAGAGACAGGATACAAAGAATAAGAGAGAAATATAGATGGGATAGTCAGTATCTGTGATGGTTGGTGGTGATGTTGGCTGTGCGGTACACCAAAGACTCTCGGGACTTAGCTCGCGAAGTTCTCGGATTTATCAGGCAATTTCAACGGCTGCGCTCCTTCTGATTGCGAACGAATGGGCTGTACGTTCAGGAGAGTGAGAGAACAGCATCTTCCTTTCTCTCTTTTCTTCTCTCTCTCTCATCAATTACGTTCGCCTGTTCTAAGGGCTTTCATACTCTCTTATTCGACTCTCAAACTCTTCATCCGTATCACGTCCTCAATTTTTTTGCTACCCTTTACCTCTAACGTTTCCTCCATATTCGCTCTCGCACGAGAAACTCCAGCATCAAAGTGACTTTTGGGGAGTTAACGAAGTAACCAACCTCGGGGCTTCGATTAATCTCGAATGAGCATTCCCGTGATAAAAATCTTTCGACAAGACCTTTGTACAAAATGATATAGTTCAACTTGATTGGGATTCCAATTTTCGATGAGGTATTTAGTGAAGGTAAAGGGTGAATAAAGCGATACGCGTGAGTAGACATAAGATATATTTATAGGAACAGCTTCCCGTGCAGAAAATTGTTGAGGAGTCCCTAGATCGTATCACATTGCTATAGGGATTTAATAGGGACGCCGCACGTAGGAAGTTTACATTGGAATCCAAGGGGATGCCGCGCTATTTCCCGATTGTCCTTTAAACATGTTTTTTTTTATTTGAAATTCTCAACCGAAATTTAGTGGATCTCTCAAAAAAAAAATATCCTTTTGTGATTCCGTGTACAAATTTGTCGGGGAGTCGCAAGATGCACCCACATCTCTATACAGATTTGTTGGGGACACCGCACATAGGATGTCCTCATTGGGATCCAATTGGATTCTGCACCATTCCCCGATGAATGCCGTTTGAAAATTCTCATCAAGTTCGAATCGACAATATGTAAAAAGTCACGAGAAAAAAACTTGGGGTGTTGAAACATAAACTGCACGCTCCGTGAGCGTATATGTGGGTGGTGATGTTATGTCGAAATGCAGTAGAATAAATACCGAAAGATAATTACAATGGATCTTCAGTGACGTGATTCAAATCCATTCTTAAAAAATACTTTTTCAAGCGGTTCACACTTTTTGAAGATAATATTTATGCTTTTTTTTATAATCCACTCAATTTCTATATATATTTTATTTAGAAAACTCAACATGCAGCATACGATGGCTTTCATCAAGAATGGTATCGAATTCCGTTCGATAATGTGGTAATTCCTCAGGATTCAAATTGGATTCTTACATTGCATTCCAAAGAAGAATCCCGATTAAAATCCAATGTCCGAGCGTAACGTTTTAGCCTAGGGATCCAGTGCGATGACCCATCGGATCCCGATCAAAAAGTAGGGACAAGTATGCGAATCCAGTTGGAATCTTACGACAATATTTGCACCGGTTCAAAAGTTGGCCAAAAGGCTTCATTGAACAAACGACCGTGAGAAATTCGGACCCCTCAAATCCTTGATATATTTTTGAGTTGAAAATTGCAAAGAGCCTTAAGTCGTGATCCATCATTGGTATCGATTAGGCTGATTGTTTAAATCATAGAATATTGCTGTTGATGGAAATACCACCGTTATTCCATCACGTCGTACCGTCACAACCTTTGGACATCAGTTTTAGCACTTCCGTTATTTTTCCTCAACAAATGGCATGTATTTTTTTTAATCCAATGAATATCCGAGAGTTGCGGATGCCTGAGAGTGCGGTATGCCCCAAATACAGTTGAATATCTTCCACGCAAACTCTCCGTCGGAGTGAATGTTAAACACGTGTATTACTCCTGTCAGGACCACTAGAATATGTCGTCACCGGGCCGCGTAGTGACCTCGACGTTCTGTGCTCCAGCGAATCCTTGCTTACCGATATAACAGAATGGTCGTATTTATAGCGGAAGTATAGAATTCCTCTTACGATGAAACCCATATACAATTGAAGTCACAGATCCACTGTTGTAAAGTGTAGCATTTGTTTGACGACATTGAGGTGCATTGTTCACTTGAAAATAACTTGATACACGGTTTGCCTGCAAGATTAAAAAAAAAAACGTAATTATATTCAACTACTTTTGGAAAGCACTGGCAGATCACGTTATACCTGATCTCTCAACTATTCCGCGATAGAACGATGACTGTGTATGTATTGTTGGCGTTAGCGTTGTGCAATTGCGAGTTCTCGCAGCTGCAGAGTCTCCAAAGTCCTTTTATACAAATATCCATACAAAACAGGTGCTTCTCATCGTGTAGTATAAATGAGCGAGTTCCTTTGAGACACCTATCCAGTGTGGAAACACCCCGTGCTCGTCAAAGGTGCCACTTTTGCCAAAGTAAACGAATCGAAATCTAAAGATGGAAGAGGGATTGACGAGCTTCAAAAAGAAATGCTCTGCATTTAGATGCACGGATCAAGAGTTTCAAGGAAAAAGATAGTAATATCGCGCCATTAATATCTGCATCGTTTCATTTATTTTGCGGTGCTACATGACGCGAAATTTGTTCACGATGCGTACAAAAAATCTCAATAGCAGGCAAGATAGAGATAAAAGACAACGTTTATATTTACTTTTTTGGCAACAACTGTGTATAGTTTGTAATAGTTTCGATCCTCAATAATCTTAATAAGGGCAATTACGATTAAATTTTATTGTTACATGATAAATTTGCTTTTTGCGCGAATCGAAATTGGAAAATTGCCCCTGGCCAATTTTTTTACCTTTAAAATGTAAATTGTCATCGTTTACAAAGGCAATTTAATACAGGATGATTTGATGCTCTCGGGCTTCTGAATATCCGCATAAATTCAAACAAATTCAAAGTAGAAAAGATGCAGGTGGAAAACTGACAAACAAAAAGGTCGAGTAAGTTTTATATCAAGCGCGTCGGATACGTGTGTATAGATGAAAATCGAAACGGAGATTTGACCTCGCAAGCGGAAGTTTTGCCACCCTCGAAACCCATATTTCCCATTGACGTACACATCCTCTTCCTAAGGGATTTATCCGATCGATGTGCGCCGCTGTTAGAAGGGGACGATAAAATTCACAAGGTCAAACGCTTCCGGTATGGAAAGAGCGGTATCTCACTAATGGATCCTTATCTCTTTCCTTCTTCACGGTACAGAACGACTTGGTAGAAATTTGGTTAAACAGTCAACCATTGCTACTTTGTTGCCGAAAAAGAAAAATGGCCACACGTAATTTTCTAAGTGATTGATACAATTTCCCGATGATGGAAAATTATTAAAATAGCTTCTCAGCGTCGTTGACGCGAACTCGTTGTCTATAGAAAATTAAACAGATCAATTTTTTTTAAATCATTGCTGCACTGATGGCTAACAGTTATTTTTAAAAAGTCCGCTGATAATGATGGTTAAATATTTTTTTATTGTCATTATAACAAAGATAAAACAGAATACAAACATAAATAGCTCCGAAATAATTTGAGAGAAGCTAAACATTTACGGGTCACACTCAATTTGTTGTTTTTGTACCAGCATAACTTTATCAGATAAAATCCAGCGTCATATGTTTGTCATTTTTATATGCCTTTACAATCGAAATCTGCCAGCTCTTGGGACCCCAGTGAAATTTTGATGATTTGAATTTACAAGCTGACGGTCCAAATTAGCACCATAGCCTCTTGGTTACAGGAGAGAGGATCCGGGACTACACGTTCTCCCAGTTCTGACTATCGATTCCTCTCTGCCATCCCATATACCCAACACCAGGCTTCCTCATGCAGCCTATAGACGGCGCTCTAGTCCGCCACTACTCCCGTCACATTCCCTAGTTCGTACCTTTATCGTGATTTTTTTCGAAGCCGCTTCCTTCTCTCCACCTCTCGCCGGCTTTGTTCATTCCCTTTGTCTGTTGGATTTGAATTTGAGGGTAAATCATATACGGAAAAGTTCGGCATACATATATGAGCGACTACATCTACAGAGAAATTCCGCCTACACGAAATCATATCGAGACCTGATAATTTGGAATATCATTGATTATGCTGTATATTGCCTCGGTTTAACTGGGTCAATAAAACAAAATAAAACTTCCTGTTCCAAGAACACATTTTTGCTATTTTCTCTGTCTAGTGATTCGTGTGTTACGATTTCACACGAAAAAGGTCTGACGATGATTATTTACTGTTTCGGCCAATTGCGCGGGAGTGGAAATGATCATTTTTCGAGTGGATTTTTGAGACATGAGAAGTATATAAAAAATAGAAGCGTAAGAATTTTTATATAAAATTTGATTAACAAGAGTCGAAATAGTGGAATTGAATACTAATTGAACTGATCCACGAAAATCGGGTCCAACGTTTGGTACACTTGGTACGAAATTATGAATACGGGAACGAATTTACTACCAGGACTTGACATTTTACCGAATTCGAATGCCCACACCAGACTTTCTTTTTTCTCCCCATTCATCATTGTACGGATTTTAATTAGAAACTTTAAAGACTTCGAAAAGCTACAAAACAGTATTTTAAGAAAATATATGTAGATTACGACGTATCAAAGAAATAAGGCGTTAGGCCACTCCTGGATTATCCAAAAATCGATTTTTCTTTGTTAAAAATGTACCTTAGTACCTATAAAATTATATTCCAAAAGATTATTGGTGTAAAAAATCTCTAAGTACTCGATTTTCGATTCATGTTGTGACTTTCTACTAACTTTAAACGCGTTTATCTCAAAACTACATTTTTCAAATTGGCCAGACTCATAACTCATCAAATTTCAACCGATTCACTTGAAATTTTAACTGTATATTTAGAATTACGTTTTCTGAGGCACTACGGAGGATTTTTTAGTATATTGCCTAGTTCCTTTTTTATAAACAATTTTCTGACGATTTTCTCATGGCATTTTATATTTTTTGTTTTAGAAATGCGCCATTTTTACAAAAAAAAAACAATATATCAAAGAAATTCTACGTACTTCTATAGTTATTCTTATATATAATCGAAAAAACTTTGGTGTCTCATCAGAACTAAAAAATTATAGGAGCTGTTGGTCCGGCCGTTGACCTTCCAGAAATAAAGGCCTCATCGGAAAAATGCTGCACAGTCGCCATTTTGACATGTATCGCTGTGAAAAAATAATTTTGTATAGCCAAATACGTGTATAATAAAACCCCTATTTTGTAATTTCGATTTATTTTATGGTTCCGCTGAAGAAAAAAATCACAAAATATGCCTTTTTTGTCTCTAGAGTGGCCTAAGGCCTTAAAAGAGCCTACCTAGCTACAGGAATGATGAATGGAAGCAAAAGTACCGTATTAAAGATCGCCTTTTTAATTTAATGCTTTTTATTCAGCATTCGATGATCGAACAATCGCTCATTTCGACAATTCCATCCATCAAATTATTGGACAAAAAAAATGATAAATGGAACAATAAGTACTTCAAAAACAGAGAACAATCTAATATAAATGACTTTCAAAATAACAATAACTTCCTCCCAATTATCAATTGTTGAAACGATTGTGTTACAGCGAAACGTTCCTTCCATTATACATATTACATATTGTTTGCAATAATTCGGACACATGCATTTCAAAACTGCCAAAAATAAACCATGTTTCAATAAGAAACATAATTTATTGCTATGACTACATTGGAAAACGAACGAAAAGTGATTAGCCAAAAAAAAAGTGACGAGGGATGTATCTGGTGTGTCATCAGCAAAATATACTTCATCATTTTGTCTTTTCGAATATGAAGATTAATGTTATAATAGCAGTCCATTCGTTGGGTCGTTTTCGCATCGTCAATGAGAAGCGTCAAGTTTCAGCGTGGACCATATATACGTTACGTGAGTAAGTGTACTATAATAATAGTGTTGCCTCTCCTTTGTGAGAATGCGACGAGATAAATAACTCTCAATGACGACGAAAAGCTTGCTGACTCGAACGCCTCACAATTCATGATGCCAAAATACGTCCCACGAAGATTTCAAACGACTGAAATGGTCTGCGTCACTGAGAATTGCCGTTCCAAAAATATTAACAAAGTCCCTGATCTTTCATCGAGTACCGCAATTAGAGCGTGTTTTATCCGTTCAAACAATCGGGAAAGTATAAATCTACCGGAATCTAATTATTTGTAAATGTGCTCTTTTGCAAAATCAATTGGATTGGATAATAAAACCGACCACAAATTGCGCAAATGTCGTTTATTTTTTCGTAATTATAACTAATCATTCAGGTCGTTTTCCTCTCTCAATGTGCCTTTTTAATAACATTTTTTCAACTGGTTTTGACAATGTAAAAGCGTTTTCTCGATTTTAATACATTTTCATATCCGGGCGCAGTTTCGTTTGGCTCAGACGAATTTGCTCGAAGAGTAGAACTGCTAAAACGGATTGCTCTACGTTTTGACTGAGTAAATGTTAATTTATATGTATCTTTCTGCGAAAGCATGGCCTCGTTATCGCTCCTTTATAGGGGCAGCTTTCGCAGTGCCCGCATTTGAATATTTAGTCGAGTAATCGCATCGCCAACGGTCCTCAACCAGCCACCAGTGAGGATTTACGTTTAGGCCACCTGAACGGTATGGGATTAAGGATACGCGATAACTTTTTTGTAAGACTCTCTGACGTCGGAAGCACACGACGAAAGAAAACTTTTAACTGGCCCCAGCTGGATTTATTCCACGAGTTACTACTACTTTTCAGCAACTAAATAAACATACCTTTATTTTTTTATTGCCGGAAAAAAATATATCTTTTAGTTTAATTTCACAATAGTGAGAGCAGTCGGAATCCAAGAATGGTGATTTTATTTATTTTCATTCCTTGCACATTTAAAACAAATCCAAAGATATTCGAGCAATTGCAATAATAACATAGCGTTGAAAAGATCATCGTTGGAATGTCGTGAATATGATGTTTTATTATTTTATAAAATCTTGATGGAAGATTGAGGTTATCGATCTTTTCCAAGGATCCAAAAAGTGGGACGATTTGAAAAACATAATTTCCACTGAATTCGAACGATGGAAACTTTTATAACGTATGATAACCTCGTAAAGTTGAAGTCTTTCCACAGAAAGAAAAATAAAAATACATCCTCTGTATAAAATATGTATATTTATTGCCTATAGATCGAGTTCGTTGACAATGATCTCGTAGACACATATGTACATATGCATGCGTAAATACAAGTTCGTGAATGAATTATCAGGGATTTGCGATGACGTTTCGACTGCGCAACGATTGTGCGACGTCTTCTCGACACTTAAAGACGATAAAAAAAAAAAAATCGAAATGACAGACAGTACGTCGCGACGAAATCCCAACTCAGGTGTACATCGTTTATTATAAATCCTCGTTTCATCCGGACGCCTATAAACTGAATCCGAATCCGTCAAATTCTTTTTGGCGCTGCAGCACCCTTGGCATAATAATTATTTCCTCAAGCATGAATAGAAGAACTTTTTTTTTGTTTTACCTCGTCGAATACGAGAAGGCGAAAAATGATACACGCAGCAGTTAGATCCGGTTGTTCTCTCATACACAGACACTTGTTAATTTTTTTTTTATTCTTCACGCGTCATCGAGAAAATCATCCGGTGAAATTCTCACACCGATACTGCTCTCGTTGGTTCGTCTTCTCGCCGAATTCATTGGTGTATTATATTGCGTTCTACGTGAGTACACATCGTTCGAATCCATTCGTTTCGAGGCATAAGAGCTAATTGTCCCGGGAAACTTGTCACGTTTGAGCCGTGAAACTTTGGAACTTCGTGACATTGTTGTGCTCGAAGCGTTTTCAGCGGTCCTGAGTGTTCTCTCGGTATTTATGGTTGTCGATGATACGGATATCGACGTGTTGCTGCGACCCAACGCTATCGAGAGTCTACTGTCACGTCGCCATTGTCCATGCCACGATGATTCCTGATGTCCCGACACACATGAATCACGATCGGTAAGATGACTCGATCGACTGGCAATACTTGTCGAAGCTTGGCTGGTCATTCTCGATAACAATGAGTCGTTTCTCACGGATGATCTTTCCGATCGATCGGTAAGCTTGTCAACATTTTTCACGATCGCGCGATGCCGATTCGACGTTTTCTTCTTTCCCGTTATTATTTTTGAACAAATCGGCAAATCAAATTTCTCCAATCGTTCGGGAATTCCTGCTGTATACATTACCGGTACGATAGTTATCTTTTCCTCGCTGATCGGAAGGGTCAAGTGTTTTCCGTTGTCTCGTCGATCACGCGAATCCTCGTCGTATCCTCGGAGATCTTCCGCAACCACCGACTCGTCCGTATTATCGTGTAATTCGTGAAATTCAAGACTCCCACGCGTTGGTGAATCGCACACTTCCGTTTTTCCGCTTTGGTCCGTTCTAACAATCCTGTGCTCCGTGTACGTACCCGTAAATTTGATTCGTTGCTCGTCAACCGTCACCCCATCATCGGATAGGGAAGATTCCGTGTGCTCACGACTCGGCTTCAAAATACTCGAATAACTTATGAACGATGTCTTCGTCTGAATGTCGAGCGATCGCGAATTGTCCGAAAAGTCGACGATTTCGTCGATAGGCTGCGAAATACTTAAATCCGTGGACGGAGACGTCAAACGATCGGCAGAATTATCCGAGCGTTTTGAAAACGAGAATGCTTTTTTTCCGAGCATTTTTTCATTGCTATCTCTTCGATTTTTACCCGAGATACGTTTTTTCTCCGATTCCACGGTGTTTAAAGACGATCTCTTCGATCTCCTGCACACATGTTGATCTCTCTTTTCGTGATTTAACATTTTTGCAGAAATTTCATTTTTATCGACACGATGATGATTCTTCGTTTCCCCGCTGGATCTATCACGACATTGCGATGGTCTTGTGGACGCTCGATTGATCGATACGGTACCGTCCGAGATTCGATGAGAGGAAGAGTGCACCGCGATCTTGCGCGGGACCTCACTTCCTCTACGATCCACGAAACTTTCCTTCTTCGTAAGAGGCAAGACAATCTTACTGTCGATAAAATGGAAATCGTTATCGTTAGATTTGGTGTATACGCCACCAGTTTCTTCGCTCGCTGCTTGACGTTGAAAATTACTATGCTGGCTGCTCATACTTCTTTCGGGGTTAGCGTGAAAACGTGGTAAGCCTTCAGTCGGCAATACAGGGCCCCATTGGCTCAAGTGATATCGATTCGAACGATCACAAGCCGATCTGTGACCGGTATTCTCGAAGCAAGCGGGTTTCTCCAAGCGATCGTCACGCCCAACGTGAAAATCATTACCGATCCCATAAGCGACTGGTTTATCGTGAAAAAATGGAATCGCGTTATTGCCCAATCGCAGCGAATTTTCGCAAGGTAATCGCGAAGCTTCGAAGGAACTTCGCAAGCGTCGAAGGCTTTGAGGATTATCGATATCGAGATTTTTCTGCCGTACATATGAAGCACCAGGATCAAAGGGATCTCGCGCAAAGGAGTTATCGACGGTTGGTAATATTGACGATCGTGAATTGTAGGTGAACGGTGGATTTTCCGATAAATCGTTACGATAAAAGACTTGAGCACGATGAAGATAGTAGCCCGAGGTATCGCGCGCCATGACCAAGGATGGATTTATCGATCCGGTGGATGGATCAACGCGATATTTGTACGGCTCGGTCAAGTTGAGAGCTCTTACTTTTCCCGCCAATATGTTGAATTCGTTCTGCAACGGTACGAGCTCGTCCTCTATGCGCGATAAAGCGACAAGATCCGAACGATGATTGCGCGCGAAAACGCGTGAATTTCTCGTTTCTCTTCCGATACTTTGAAGCTCGGACGTTATCGAACAATCGTCCGGATTTGCGGGAAAAAAAATCGATTTTACCGAAGGTGTTGGATTCTCAGCGATGCGATTCAAACTATCGATTATCTCGAGAGCCGATTCCGTGCTTGTCGGTTTGACGGTGTTCCGCGATTTTTCAACGCGATAACGTCGCTGATTCATATTCCCTCGTGTATCCACGTCGGAAAGTTCGTTCTCTTCGTTCAACGCTAGAAACGTAACGCCCGTGGTCTTGTTAAATAACCCATGGGACTTCTGTGCCATTGGGGGATAATTTGCGGACTCTGTCATCGCGTTGGAACGATTCGACGCTGTAAAACCGTCGGAAGCGATTCCACTGCGTATAGAAAGTTCGGAAGGTGACCAATCCATTGATTCGACGTACGCGATGATTTTCTTGAATTGCCGGAGACGCGCGTGTGAAGATTTCGACACGATTGGATCGAGTGTATCGTTCTTTCGCAACATACGATCGAACGAATCCGACGCGTGAACTTTCATGACAACCGGAAGTGACTCTGATCTTTCTTTAATAGCTGGAACGTCAAAGGTCTCTCGAACGCTTGGCTCTGCGTTAACCACGTGACGCAGCGTTTCGACAACTTTGTCGCGATACATCGAAGTATCAGGATCAACACGAACATCATCCTTGTCCTCCTTGGGACTCGGATTGATCGATCTTGGGGCTTCGGCTTCGACCCTTACTTGATGGCCCTCGCTCGATGTCTCGTACTTACAATTACTCGATGATTCACTCAACGAGGCGACGCTCGCTTCCGGCGACGTGGAATATTCTCTCGGCTGCTTTCTGTCAGACCCATCGATCGGCAAATTCGAGTCGAGAGAAGACTCGACTATAATTGGTTGACGCGTAGGTTCTGGCGAGCCTGCGTCGCGAGTGCGGCTTTTGGCCATCGCTTCCAATGACATTGTGCTTCACGAATAGGAATATCGTGGCATTCTTGCCGAAGAATTCAAATAGCACGTGTACATTGCAAGCCGAATATGAGGGAGCGAATAATTGGCAAACTAAACGACGACGACGACGACGACGACGACGACGACGACGAACGCGACCAAGATAATCAACACGATTTCAAAGATTCCGTCGAGAGGCCAATTGCAATTATACCGAGGATAATTTCGAAGCAACGTCAATAGAGGTTAATTCACACGAACTAATGTCAATATCGCCTGAACTGGCACGATAATAAACGAAAATCCGAGGATCGATAATCGATCGATCATTTTTGTGCAACCAACTGGACACTTTGAGGAGTCTCGGGACAAGTGGTGAAGTGTTACCATTTGATTGAAATTTATACAGTAAATTCTTTCTCATAAACTAAATGCACCTTCCAAATTTTAAATCGGTCGTCTACACCGTTCCTATAAAATTTACAATAAAACAAAAACCTTTTTAACATAAGGAGATATTTAAACTGCCTAAGCTTATGGCTGAATGGCAGTTTTGCGCACGAAATAGTGTGAACATTTTTTAAAAATGTTATGAAAAATTGTCAAATCACTCAGTACATTATGACAGATTCATCATCAGTGTCATAATGTTAAATGCTCTATGTTAAAAAGTGTTTCTTCCATTGTCAATTTTATAGAAACGGTGTAGACGATCGATTTAAAATTTGAAGGGTACATTCAGTATATGACAAAGAATTTACTTTATAAATTTGAATCAAATGGTAGCATTTCGTTAAGTGTCCCGAAATTCCTTAGGAAGTTTCGGGACAATTAGTGAAGTGTTACCATTTGTTTAAAATGTATTCAGTAAATTCTTTCTCATATACTGAATGCACCGTCTAAATTTTAAATCAAGCATCTACACAGTCCTTATAAATTTACATTTAAAAAAAACCTTTTTAACATACGGAGATATTTTAACTGCCTACGCTCATCGCTGAATGGCAGTTTTACGCACGGAATAGTGTGAACTTTTTAAAAATGTTTTGAACAAATTTCAAATCATTTAGTACATTATGACAAAATCGTCATCAGTACCATAATATTAAATGCTCTATGTTAAAAAGTGTTTCTTCTATTATAAATTTCATAGAAACGGTGTAGACGATCGATTTAAAATTTGGAGGGTACATTCAGTATATGACAGAGAATATACTGTATAAATTTGAATCAAATGGTACCATTTCGTAAAGTGTCCCGAAACTCCTTACATCGTCATTTCATTCATTCATTTTTACCGGCATAAATCTACACTGTGAGAAATGCATGGTGTTTTCAACCATACTTCAAGCATTTTTTTTTTATTTTCTTGAAGGGAAAATAATACTTTATAGCCATATCCGTGCGGATAATCGGCAGAGCATCTCTAATATAATTCGAAATCTTCAAAGGCTTATTTGTGGATTCTCTAGAGGGATTTCCATAAAAGAACCAGACCGGGCCTCTATTCGGGAACGACAGGGTAGGTAGCGTGACTAAAACTATGATTTAGGTACGGATACCAAGGGCCTTAAAGGCTCATAGTTGTAGATTCTCTAGTATGGATTTCCTCAATACTATCAGACTTAGCCATTACAGGGGCAAACCAGTAAAAATAGCTTGTTCTAGTACTTAAAAATACTAAGCCATGCTTGCTCCATCTGAAAACGACCTACTAATAGCGAAAACGCTTTCGCTATAAGTAAACATTACCGTGATGTTTTTCGAATAGTCCCTTTTTTAAGGTCTTTTAGCAAATTGTACAAACGTAAGTAGAATAGTAGAAGTTTGACCTGAACGAAACCTAACGTACAGTATACAACATTAGTATTGGTGCGGCGATTTTCTGATAGCACTGAATTAACCATATCTATTTTATGAAGCCTTTTGCAATAATTAATAACTATTTCGAGGATAATGAATAGCCAAATATGCCACCCAAACCGCATGTTTATACTTTCTGCTTATAGTTGTGTTAACCATATTACGATTGGTTTACATGGACTTTTCTCTCTGTGTAGCAGCATGCATTTATTTGACTGTGTACCTCTATGCACGAGTCGGTCTATACCAACGTATCAGCGTGTCCGTGTAGATATACATCAATACGATATTGAAATGGAACCTTACGATCCTATGGCAAGATTAAACTGAGATTCCAATTAGTATTCGATCCAGGCTTCATCCGGGTTCTGCTTTGCCCAGGAATTGTACCTTTGTCAGAGAATCTTGTTGTAAACATCCTGCTCTTTGGAAATGCATGCAATCGAGTCCTTTGAAAATGTATCTCATGAGCAAGTACAAACACCAGTCTTCCAACGATTACACTAATTACTGCTTTTTTCATCGTAGGTGGCCCGTTCCAAGGCTAGGACCAAAATATGCCTTTCAATTTATTACCACAACGATAGCAATCGTTTTCCGATGAAATCTTTCGCCGATAACTCATCGTGACAATATATTTATTCGTGGCTCCAAGTTGTTGGAATTGCGTCACGACGACTGGCGGTAAAGAGCATGGTCGGAACTACGCCCTCAGTGTATAAAAAATACATTTCGAAGAAACTTCAATTGGAAAAACCATTTAACAGATGCCGCCAATGTTTGGCAGGTATGTGGAGATATTTGTTCTTCTAGTTTATGTAAATTGTCGGTGAATTTTCTTTTTTTACATTGGAAACATTTAGCGATTGAGGGAAAACTGTTATAGAAGCGTAATGAGTCACAGGGAGCAGACATTTACAGAATTTGGAAGCTCGATGTTCTTATCGTTGCACGTTAAAATGTAATTTCATGTTTAACCATCTATGGTCACATTTTAGGAAAGTGCCGCACTAGTCGCACGGGGTCACAATGATCCCAGTCATGTTCAATCGGTTACCATACCAACAGCGTCGGCCCAATTGGGTAAAAAAAATTCTGAATCATACATTTTACATTCTAGCACTTGGAAAATCCGCACCAACATAAGAAATCAAATAATTACATGGTTAAAAATAACCCCTTTAACATAAAAAATTCAAAATAATGAAGTTTTTCACTCAAAACCATAATTACTTCATTTTTAAATATTTCTCGGTAAATGTAGGCGCGACACTCTTGAAATGTGTTGCTTTTTCATGAAAAATAGTCCCACAGTAGGTGTTTTGAAAAAGGTATTCACTCTGAGATGTAAAAACAGCCAGCCCATAAAAAATATTTCCCCAACATCCGCCACCGATAAACTGAGGCTGCAATGCAAAAACTGTTAGTCTTCACGGCACCGAGGGAACTTGAAACCATCGGCGGCGGAGCTGTTGAACCCATCGGAAGCCAAGAACCTACCATTATCAAATCCCAAATTTGGCAGTGGGGTCAATTTGATCCCCAACGACCACGAAGGGTTAATCGATCCTCAACTGCTGCCGTATTTCCACTCCAAAAAAAATACAAGAATTTTATTCTTGCGGAATCACGAATTTGTAAACTGTGAGTCAATTCATCGAGGTTTACTAAGAAGCGAATTATTAAAAAGAAAACCATTTGTAATTCTTTACGAGAATAAATTCACTATACCAAGGGGGTGGAAAAGTTTGTGTTGAAAAACATATTTTTTTGGCTGGTTTTACTTGAAAAGTGGCATTAATTCTCTATAATGCAAATAATGAAACATGTATTTCAGCATTTCCCAAAATTTAACCCTTAAGGGGTTGCAAGGGTGTGGAAAAATTTGTGTAGAAAACAATATTTTTTTAGTCGATTCTACTTGCAATTTAGCATAAATACTCTACAACGCAAATAATGCAACACATATTTCAGCATTTTCCAAAATTCAACGAATTTGAATTTGAATTTTGTTTTTTTTTTAATAATCTCAGGGCCTAACTTTAAAATACGCTGGCGTAGATTTGAGGGAAGATTGTTTCTCCCACGAGCAACTTCACGTAGCTTGCTTACGCGTAAGTTCGCCCACGGGCCTGGTGATATTGGTGCCGGCCAATAAAAAACAAAAAAATATTGTTTAAAAGAAAATCCTCTGAAAAGGAATCAAATATTTACACTCCCACGACGTCATAAGTTCCACGCGAAGGAAGTCACGGGTAATAACTACACCTTCATATATATATTTTCGAAAAATAAATAAATTAAATAAAGAATCCCGCGTTAATTCAAGACGCCGAGTTTTTTCTCGTGAATTTTCACATATTTTCGATTCGAACGTGGTACGAATTCTCAAACCGCGTTTATCGACGAATAGTGCAGAATCCAATTGGAACTCAATGAGGACTCCCTATGTGTGGTTGTCTCAAATGTATCCCTATAGAGATATAAATGCATCTTGGGACTTCCCAACAAATGTGTACACGGGATCACGAACGGATATTTCTTTTTTGGAAGACCCAAAAAATTCCGGCTGCGAATTTCAAGTAAATAATTCTCAGACAACGTCAATCGAGAAATAGCGCGGTATGAAGTCGGATCCCAATGTAAATTCCCTACATACATGCGGCGTCCCTGTCGAATCCCCATAACGATGTGGTGTAGGGGGTCTGGGCACCCGCCCAACAAATTTCTGCACGGGTCAGTTAAACATGAAATTCACCCGAAACGTTCAAGTGTAATATGAGCTCTGGCCATTGAAATTGTTTATAAAAAGCCCTACGCTGATGTTTCCCCATTTGCACCGTGGATCACTCACTGGCCACTTCTCATCGAGTTCGATACCTCCTTTTACGGCCTATAAGTCACGGTAAGGGATCATAATTATTGCAGCATTGTTCAGCGTGTTTGCGTACGTAAATAAAACGTACAGACACCGCGGCGTTTGTGTGCCAAATGGCAAAAAATTAATTAACCTGAAACATACGCCTAACAATCGAGACGGTTCTCCCATATGTAATCTGCATTGACACAACCCAGATGAGGATCGACACACTCAGAAAAGGGCCCTTGGCAATGCACCAACTCCCGCAGTGTGTGTCTGAGCTCTCTCACTTGGCAATGACGCCACTCGCGATATGGTGCGAGTTTTGAAGTAGCCCGAGGAAAAAGAATGTATATACAGTCGAAACTGCTTATAACGACATTGCTTACAACGATGAAACGGCTATAACGCCGATACTGCAAGATCCCTTCAATGTCGTTATAACCGGTTTCGACGTTATATATATATATATATATATATATATATATATATATATACGAGTCCTTCAGGCCAGTCTCGTGCGCGAACCGAGCGAAAGTGAACCCGAACAACTTTAATAAAGCGTAATATAGCCGTGCATATGTAACGGTATCTCTCGCAGTATGCGAAACCACGACGAATACTTGCGAGCTCACATCTTGATTCATGGACCAGGATTCATTTGTCAAATATCTCCGGCAACGATTAAAAAAAAAAAGACACCAATTCATAAGGATTTGCATAATTTTTGGTACATCGATTCTCACGGATGTGAGAAATTTGCAAGCGTTTGCATTTTCAACTTTTAGACATTGAGAAAAAAAATTGCAACTATACGCGTGCAGTATTAGTTACGAGTGTGGGCGCCGCTTTGGGAAAACGAATATTAGATTGTTCTTCGTTATAACTTCCGTAGAAATAGTGCATTGAACGAAAATTGTGAATGCACGTTCGAGAATGTATCGAGAGGAACAAATATAACAATCGCTACCAATACCGGAAAGCTTCAAGGATCTGAAAGGGAGTGGAAAGTCTAGATTTTGTTTTATTACTAGAGAAGGCGATGGTTCGAGAAAGTTCGAGGATATAAAAACTTGTTATCAAATGAAAAAAAAAAACAAATTAATATTTTCATAAAACGGCGCATCCGTCGTACGAAAGAAATGTCTTGTGAATAAAGGTAATAACTAAAGTGTAGCATAGGGAAAATTTTTTAATTTTCTTTTTGTAGCAACGACAGCTGTTTGGAAAACAGCTCGGATTTTTACCAAAATGTTGCGTTTTGGGAATCAATAAAAAATGAACGCAGCATCCGATCAAAAAATTATATGCTAGATAATATTACAAAGAATATATGGTATAAATTTCATTAAAATTGGTTGAGTAGATCTCGGGATATTTTGTCCACCAGTTTGAAAAAAGGGTCCTACTGGATGACTTATATCACCGCCATTTTTTCATTTTTTTGTCGTTTTTGTTTAATTGTTCATAAAAGTACAATGGATTTGCGAAAAATAAAAATTATTTTATATATTTACTAGTCGCGTCAAATGTTTTATTTATTTTTGTATCTATTTTTCCGAGCGCCAAGTAAATGGGCCAAGTAAATATTGCTAGTTTTCCACGGTGAATTTCATGAATATTGAATTATTTATGGGGTAGCACTTATCTCCGATATTACCTGTATTAAATTCCACATTACGTGTGCGTGGTTCAAATTGCAAAATTTCTTGGTTTCGAAATTCCCTCGTTCCCCGAACAGGGATGAAGCCTAAGTATGCAAACTCTGGAATTGGATGAGAAAACGAAGGAAGGACGAGAGACAAGGAGGTACGAAGGAAGGACGAGATAATTATAACTAGCCGCGGGGCAAGCGCTTCGAACGACCTCGCGATCGCTGAAGAAACATTTTATAATATACAGTTCCAGGGAATAGAGAAGGGTCTCTCGAGTCTAAAGAAAAAAAAAACGTACAGGTAAATTTTCAAATCGTCCTTAAAGGGGGACCACCCGAGTGAACGGCAGAATAAGTGAATTTTGGGGATTATTATATCAAAAACTATTTGTCCGATTTCATCCAAGTCGGTTTTATTCGAAAGTATAAATATTGAGGTACATTGACAAAAATATTCATAAATATATATTAACTGGGAGCGCTGTTATTGTGGCCGACGTAAAACATATCCCTCGCTGGTAATCCCCATGGTTGCATGCAGTCATTTGACGTTGAAACAAAAATTCCGAAAAGATTCTTAAAATGTAATGTATAAAGCCCTTTGCATCGTAGGATTTTTTTTTATCAAGGCAGAATGATCGGAAATTCAGGTGGAGAAATTAATGTCAATTTCGATCAGACGCCATTTTGTGAATTTCTTTTTTTTTGTTTCAAAAAATCTTACGGTGCGCAGGGATTCATCGATTACATTTTAAACATCTTTTCGAAATATTTGTTTCTGATCAACCGATTGCATGTAATCATGTCGACCGCAGACCATGCCAGCGAGGGACATGTTTTAATGCCGGCCAAAATACAGCCGCTCGCAGTCAGTATATATTGGGATGAAGTAAAAAGTTCTGAGCGTTTTTTCGCGTTATTTCGACGATGAAATTAACATAGTTAGGATTATCCGATTTAGATCAAATATGCGTCGTTTTGTTCGATAACTTTTGTCCATTTTGAAGGCAATTTCATAATTCCGCGATTGAAGAAGTCCTCGTCCCTATTGGTAAAAAACTTGACCTGCCCATTTTCACAAGCCTCTCATGAGGCCAGTTTTGTACAATCAAGAAAATTTTGCAAATTCTTGAAAAGGTGATAATCGCTTGGTACCAGGTCTGCACTATACGGCGGGTGCGATAGAACCTCCTATCCAAGTTCTCGGAGCTTCTGGCGCGTCGTTAAAGATGTGTGCGGCCTGGCGTTGTCTTGATGGAACACAACACCCTTCCTATTGGCCAATTCTAGCCGCTTCTGGTCGATCGCCTGCTTCAATCTAGTCAATTGTTGACAGTAGAGATCCGAATTGAGTGTTTGGCCCGATGGGAGCAGCTCATAGTGGATGATTCCCTTCCAATCCCACCAAACACACAGCAAAACCTTCTTGGCCGTTAATCCGGGCTTGGTGATCGTTTGGGCCGGTTCACCGCGATTGGACCACGATCTTTTTCGGCTGTTGTTCTCGTATGTGACCCATTTTTCATCGCCAGTCACCATCCGCTTAAAAAAAGGATCCATTTCGTTGCGTTTCAGCAAAGGAATCGCAGGCATCAATTCGGCCCAAAAGGTTCTTTTGCGTCCATTCGTGTGGCACCCATGCATCGAGCTTCTTCTTGAGACCAGCCTTATGCAAATGGTTCCAAACGGTTTTCTGGCTAATCTTCAGTTCCTGGGCAATAGAATAAGTGCTCACATGCCGATCCGACTCGACGATTTCCATGATTTTATCGACATTTTCGACCATTGGCCTACCAGAACGTGCCTCATCTTCGACGTCCATATTACTAGAACGAAATCGTTGGAACTACCGCTTTGCTGTTGCATTCGATACTGTATTGGCTCCATAAACAGCACAAATTTTTTTGGCCGCCTGCTCCGCCTTTTCACCTTGGTCGTAGTGGTACTGAAGAATGTATCGAATTTTCTCTTTTTTTACCTCCATTTTGGAACGCTGTAACACACAAATAGCTTCACCAAACCCAAAACTGTCAAAGAACTTTTTTTAAAGCGTAATGTCACCTTTAAATCGCCGTATAGTATGACCCGATGCGATGTATACATCGTGAGATATGGCTCACTAAAGAAATCTAGCGGAAAACGCTCAAAACTTTTTACTTCACCCAATATTTATAAAAAATATTGTCAATATACCTCAATATCTATACTTTCGAATAAAATAAACTTGAATTAAATCGGACAAATAGTTGTCGAGATAGCAATTCTCCAAATTCACCTACTTCTTCCGCCGTCTACTCGAATGCGCTCTCTTGAACGATGCTGACTTCTTTGCAAAAATCATAAGCATGGGAGTGCAATAAAATACTAAACATTTGCAAAACAATGAACGAAAACTATTCTTTGCAAACAAGACAATTATTTCACTTAATTTTTGTTACTTCGTATAAATCTGATTGAGAGTAATGACATGTGAAAACATAAATATAAACTTTGGACAAAAAGTTAAATAAATATAAGACGAGGTGAAATCCCAAGTATAAATATGCATATTTTTTAATGCCAACCCTCCACGCTTACTATATCACACTTTCTTCGCCGTCCTCTCAATCTTATTTGACCCTGCATTCTCGATCTCCGAAGAAACTCAATGCCTTTGTTCAGTTTCATTCGGTCATCCGATGGTGATATTATTTGCCTTCGCCGAGCCCCGCCGCGTTCTTCGTGATATTTATTTTTCACTGTCAAGGCACTTCTCTCGTACGTGCAATGGTCATTCATTTGGGGATTGTCGAGGCACACTTTCCGTATCGAATCCTCGAGGAAATGAGGCCGAAGATTGGGAGATTCTCAACTCTCGCTACTCCGACGCACGCACCATCCCATCATTATATCTATTACTTAATAACCTTATCGCCATCCTATTCACCTATTTAAAGCAACTATGTATTCAAGTTCAAATAATCTTTGACATTTTCGATATGAAAAAAAATAATCATAGAGTATGAGCGGACAATCTTTTTCACAAAATTGTATTAAGAGAGTTGGAGCGTTACCCACAATCCAAGATGAAAAAAAAATATATATATACACTACCGGCGAAAAGTTTCCGGACAAAAATTCAAAAAAGTTCCGGAACGATTTTTTTATGCCATTTCGCCGATAGTTGACATAAATGAATTTAATAAACGGCATTGTGAAGAGGAGGAACTCACCTTCATTCCGTTTTTTTTTAAATTTTTGACTACTTTTTTTACGACTAAAAATTCTCGCGAACTTAACGAAAACTGATTCAACTTTTTACGATCTTGAAGTTTTCCTTGAATCCTTGTCGTTTTAGCGTTACACGTTATTTTTCAAATTCTCTCTTTTTTCAAATCGAAATATCTTTAGAAAAAAAATCGTACGAAGCTTTAAACCCAAACAAAATTGAAGCTTGAGCTTCCCCATTTATGATTTCAGTCAATGAAATGGATCAAAAAAATGTTGTCTGTAAACGCGGTTCACCAAAAAAGGAACAAAAAGGCGAAAAATGGTATTTTTCGAAAAAAAGGTACTAGTCGTAAAAAAATAGTAAAAAATTTAAAAAAAAATGGAATGAAGGTGAATTCCTCCCCTTTAAAATGCCGTTTATTTAATTCATTTATGACAACTATCGGCGAAATGGCATGAAAAATCGTTCCGGAACTTTTTTGAATTTTTGTCCGGAAACTTTTCGCCGGTAGTGTATACATATATGTTATTGTCCAGACTATACCAAGTCTGCGAATTTCTTGAAATTTTTTCACCTCCAAACGCTAGAGCTAAAAAATAGTTTAACGAATGTAATTTTAAGTGCGGTTAGATAAACAAGACGCTCACGCTACGGGTGACGTCATTTTATTGGCTATTTACCAAAATAAATTCCAATTCTAACAACGGATTAACGTAAACTAAACCTTTATAAACATTAAAAAAAAACCCATCTTGCCCATCGAAAATCATATATATTCAATATTGAAGCATCAAGGTTTAATAGATTACGAATCTTTCAAATCTTTTTATATTTTTGATCTTTTTAATTTTTTCAATACAATAAAAGATCACGACTCGCTCATAATAATGATCAATAATGTTATACTTTTTTAAGTTGATAGTAACACAGCAGTTTTTCTTTTTTACATAATGAAAGTATAAATATGCATAATTTTGCCCTTTAATGATATATTTTACGAAAACTTAGTATATACAGAATAAATCTATGCATTTTCGTATGCATTTTTTTAAGGTTTGTTGAGAAAAAAAACTCATAAACCGTCATTTGACGTTTCAATGAGCAATAGAATAGATTAATATTGAGGAACATGGTAAAATAACGAAAAGTAAGGAAATGGATGTGCAAAGGGAAAATTTGGAATATTCACGATCATGAGTTGAATCAAGTGTATTCTAAATAAAAAAAGAAGATTCAAAGCGTTATCAATCTGAATTATGTAATATCTTAAAAATGAGTAACAGAGATTTTTTCAAATTTCAAATTGAAATACGTACGTTGTTGATTGCTCAATCGTTGCACACGTTTAAAAATTTGACCAATGTATTAATATGGAGGCAATATGTGAATAGCCATCGAGGGTAGTATAGAAGTGGCTTAACATTTAATGAGGTCCATTAAGAACTTGACATGAAGAGTCAGAGATAATACTGAAATTTTGAGGGTGAGCATCCCGTGGAGAAAAAAAATACTCGATCAATATTTGCGACCGAGTTCGGGGAATAAGAAATGTACAGTGGTACATATATCGCGGATTATAATCGTACTCGAGGGGGCAGAAAATATTACGTGAAAGTATTTTATTTGAAAGAAGGAAGAGATAGCTTTAACGAATGCGTCCCACAATGCCAGTGAGACCGAAAGCTATGGGGTAAGTTTCGTCGTTCATTCCAAAGATCACTTTTCCCTACATCAAAATGATCATTATATTTTTTATGAAACTGTTTTTTTTTTTTAATTATTTACTATATCACAAAAACTCGGATATTTCAAAATTAATAGAACTCCATTGTACGATTCGAATGGAAGAAATATCTTTGTTTAAAAATAAAAAATTCAAAAGTGCACCAGTTTGCGATGCAAGTTGCATTGGCCAGATAAAATATTGCGGGAAAAACAATGATAATCGAATTAAAATGTAAAAACGTGGGAGACTGGCAATGTATATTATTTTTTGATTGTACACTTTAATGAACCACATGAAAGTAAAGCGAGATATGTTTATCTCCAATCAGCTCCTGTTCTTGCTATCATCATATATGCACACGAATTATCTTCCCAAGCGCACTTAATTTTTCACCGCTAAAGGCAGCCGCGTCATCCGCGCGTTCTCGGACCACAGTCAGCCAGTTGCGTATTTCGAAAATGAATGTACGTTCAGATCCGCAACGGGAGAAAGAGGAACGGGGAAAATTTGCGATCGCCCGATACTACCCGGCAACGCTCTCCTTCCTGATCCTTTCAGGGACGCAACGGTCATGGAGATCTTCTCGATCGAACGTCTTTTTTAGGGACTCTCCCAAAAACATTATTTTCCATTGTTCCGGAATTTACAGAATTAACAATATATCTTTATTTTATATTGGACAATGATTAAAACGATTATTGAAATGAATTAGACAAAGTTGTCGACAATCGTTCACTTTCGCAGATGTAAAAATAAAATACTCGCCTTGGAACTTTTGAAAACGTTTTGAGACTATTCGGAGCAAAGAATTTTAATGGAACTTGCATGTTAACTTTGAGAAGTTATCTTTTTCTTTTTTAAACGATTCTCTTAAAGTCAACATGCTATTGACATGTCACGATTGTCCTTGGCCACAATTTGGCCATCGCATCAACGCGCCTTTAATCTTTTTTTTATTAAAGAAAATAATTTTTTCAATCAAAAAATATTTTTTTATTAAAAAAATTATTTTCTTTAATAAAAAAAAGATTAAACGCGCGTTGACGCGATGGCCAAATCGTGGCCAAGGACAAAGGGGATCCAACACTAATGGAAAAATGTTGAGGATCCTCTTTGAGGCGAAACGCAATGATAGCGTAAGTGCCCTTCGGATCTCAATTGTCGTTGGATGATAAAACGAGGGGGGATCACCGGTCTGTGTAATGTTGGATGATCAAGAGCAATCCCTATCCACTGCCAAAAGATATCAATGGCCGTCTCTAACGTGACGCATCGTGAGCAACCGCAGTGTCATCGATAAAGCTCTTGGATGACACTGATTGATGCTGCTCGTAAATATATCACTGCCGAAAGTGGTTTCCGGCGGAGTACGAATCGCACTGCGAGCCCGGATACAGTAACTTCCAGGTTGTGCCAATAAGTCTATATATCACATGAATAAATCTTCAAAGAATATTACAAATCTGTCATAATCCATAAAATACTGTCGAATAGATCACATTCCGATCATTCACTTTTACTTTTGTTGAAAAACTGTCTGCTCATCACTATTGCTCGGAGGACAAAGTTTTCGCCGCGAGATTTATGGATATCGGCGAAAAAGTCACAGTAAGATTTCAGTTACCACATATCTTTTTTTTTTAACGAGCCTTTCTCAGATTTTTGTCGCATAATTGATGTTTGCGAAATTTTGAGAATTTAATTAGCGCAAGGTTCCAAGAGTTGTATTTTCGTTGTTACGCGTGCACATGGACAACGCGGTTTCACAACGAATTCCAGGTTGATGTGCCTTGGACATAGAAGACAGCTTTGCCCATATATATCGTTATCGTATACTCGCCAGTAGCTGTGGAAATTACGGCATACCGAGCACACTTTAATGCCCGAAAACACTCTGTTACATTGGTCGTATTCGGCGACAAATTTCGTGTCTTATGACGGAAATGTCGCATTACTTTTCTTCGCGGAGAACAGTCTTGAGGATAACGAGAAGATTTATCGTCCGGCGACCCATTCAGTAGAAAGAAAGTCCATGTGTTATTAGGCGTTACGTGTCCAGAGAACGTGGCTGGTGAGAGATAATGACAATTGATCACCGAACACCAGGAGTTCTATCGAGTTCATTCTTCATCTATTATCTTTTGATTAGAGATTCGTAACATTCTTGCTCCATATGGAACGAAAAACTCGGTAGCAAATTCTTATTTGCCGAAGTAACAGTTATTTCGGGCATTTGGATAAATTCTCTGAATTTCTCACATTATTTACGACGACGAGCCATCTAGCTCGCATAGAGTCAGGCATTAAAAGAATTTGCAATCGTTCCAACGCGGAGGCAGAAAGAGAATAATAATAATGAAATGAATATCGAAAGTAAGATTGACGTTTATCGATTGATTGTGGCTTTCATTTGGGTATCGAATTTATGCAAATTTCTTTCGCACCACATTTATTACCTGCTCGATTAATGATCGTAACGAAAATGTTGTTATAAAACTAACATAACAACTTCTCGTGTGCCAACAAAATTGCGTTGATGAACTTAAAAATCACCACTTAGTGAAATGCGAAATGAATCGTTACGTCAATCATTTAGGCAGGGAAAATACTTGGTTTCACGAAATATGTATGGTAATGTATAAATAATATAATGTTTGCCATCATAGAAACTTTCATGGTTCATAGAATGACAGGTAAAGAGCTGTCCAAATGCACGAGCCTCCAGTTTCGTAGAATTTTACTGCAGAAGCGGAAATGTTCATACATTGTATGCTGAAAATATTATGGCAGATGGATATATGATAAACTTTAAGTGAAACCAATACTTCCTCTACAGGAAGTGGCTCAATGGTTGCAGTAAACGCAAACTGTGCATTTTTTAACAGAAAACAAAAAATCAATGTTTGGTTTACTTATTCCTCTATCTATATAACTGATGAAAGAATAAAATTGTTCTACCGAATCATATTTATTGCAAAGGGGATCAGTGGCGTTCTTCAAAATAACCGTATCATCGTATTATTCGCAGTCTAATGAGCCTAACCAACGTAGAGAATGTACAGCAATTACATTTGTCATACCCAGTATAAAATGAAAAGTCGCTGAACCGAATTTGGATTACCGCGAGGCGCGACAAAGTTCCGATCTAGTTTCGTTGGTTAAGTGAATCGGCGAACGGTTCATTCTTTCCCACCTGGAAGAGCATGATTGACCGGGTCAGCAAGCGCCCCCTTCGCGGCAGCCAGATTACGTCAGAAAAGAATCGGATGGACCAGGTGCAGAGCAAAAAGAATGGAGAAAGAGTCGCGGATCTAGCGCATGGGCGTGTATTGCTCAGCTTACAGTGAAAGTGGTCCTGGATCCAGGGGGAAACGGACGAACATTGCCATAGCACACCGAATTCGTATAAAAACCCACCGACTACAGCAGGATGGCACTCTCAAGTCAACATTCCCAAGAGAAACATGAGGACCTTTCTGGTGAGTATCATCATGGGCCTAGAATAGATTTTCGATCATGGACGAACAGATTGTTGTTTCACGATCGATGATTTTTTGCCAGTTACCGTCAAACCATCACTGATGTTCGATTACAAATGTTTGGAAAATATTTCTTTTGCGTTGCATAGTTTTGCCTTTTGGCCGCCACGTGTGTCCTGGCCGCAGATCAGACACCGGAAGGCACCAAGAAAACTACGAAGCGCGGTATTCTGCTCGGAGATAGCTCCGCGAGTTTCGGTACATCATTGGGATCCGGTGTCGGCTATAAAGGCCTAGATTATTCCTCGGGACTGTCGGGTTACAAAAGCTCAGGTTACTCATCAGGACTTTCCGGCTATAATGGCAACTACGCGTCCGGAATCAGCTACAATGGTGGTTACGCTTCAGGACTTGGTTACAACAGTGGTTACGCTTCCGGTCTCGGCTACAACGGTGGTTATGCTTCGGGTCTTGGCTACAACGGTGGTTACGCATCGGGTCTTGGTTACGGCTCAGTCAACTCTGGTCTTTCATCCGGTCTGAACTCGATCGCGAGCAGTTCAAGTATTGGCCTTTCATCCGGTAGAGCAGAACGCATCACGGGTGTAACCATTCACCGTGAGGTTCCGATTCCTGTCCCCGTGCCCCATCCGGTTCCAGTCGAGGTCACCAGACCCGTCCCTGTCCCTCATCCAGTCCCTGTAAGAGTCGATCGCCCTTATCCAGTCCCGGTGCCGCAACCATATCCAGTTGAAGTAACCCGTCATGTGCCAGTCAAAGTTGACCGTCCTTACCCAGTACCAGTACCGCAGCCAGTTGCCATACGTGTACCTTATCCGGTGCCAATCCATGTGCCCCAAACACTACCAATACCAATTGCCGCGACCAAGCCCCTAACCGTCAACGCTGGATCAAGTATCTTCGCTACGGGCTCTTCCCAAGGTGTTGGCTCTAGCTTCGGGCTTGGAAACTACGCCGGTTCCTATACGAACTTTGGTTCGAATTTGGGCACTGGACATGGACTGAATCTGGGCTCGTCCAACTTCGGCAGCAATAACGGTTATTCGTCGTCCTACAGCACCCTTGGGTCTGGGCTCGATTTGTCAACCTCATACACTACATTGGGATCTGGGCTAAGCCTCCCATCATACCAGGGTCTTGGATCATCCGTGGATCATAGCTTCACCGGTAATGCTAATCTCGGCCAATCATCATCCCACAGTTCCGGCAGCTCCGGTTACAACTACCCTGCACCACCGAAAAAGTGGTGAACGCTAGACATCAATCATCCAAACTCCCACGTTACAATAATATCAAATAATTATCGAAAGACAGAAGTGATGTTTTTATAACCCAATAAAAGTGGCTATTTTTTTACTGTAATATAATCATCCCAAAATGTTATTATCAATGCCTTGATTGTTATTATTATGGTCGAACAAGTGTTTAGCCTTTGCAAACGTGTTACTACCGTCACTCATTCATCAACGACAGACCTCTACGAGTAGCTGGAAATTAACAAGCAAATTTGAACTTCAGCGGCAACGTCCATAGCCGACATACAAATACTCCGTTCATGACTTCATCAACTTGTTTACGCCAGATGGATTTAACGATGATTAAGTAATTATGTGTGTTTCAAAACCGACGTGCGCCGCGTGAGTATAATAGCCTCGAATAGTACCAGTAAACGGGAAACAAACAATTACAACTCGCCTAGCTGTCATAAAATCAAATGGATTGAAACCGTTCAGGTACTCACGCCATTCTAGTGGCAATATTTTGGATATTGACCAAGCACGTGACATCACCGAGCAAGTGTCCTCTTAAGAATGTATCCAAATGAATCTATCGAAATAATTGGAATTTCCTACTCTATGCAAAATATCCAGATGACAGAATTGAAAAGGCTTAATGTGGAACGCCAATAATGGCTCGATGATTTGTTAATATAAATCTTCCAAAACAACGTAAATGCATTATCTTCACTTATAGGAAAGAAAATGAAAACATAATTCTACACATAACATACTAGGTCTATCGCAGATCTTCCAGTCGATTTCAATTTTCAATTATTTCGCAGTCTCTCCAAGGTTTTCGTGGTATATACTAGCATCACAGTCTATCGAGAGCTCCCGGAAATTTCTATAAGGGTTATATACATATATTATCGCGCTTGGACAAGCTTTGACTCTCTTTGTCGGTAAATTTCTGCTAAAAGTACTGAATAAACTCCTCATCATCTTGTACTCTCTAGCTTTCCATGTATACGTTTCCCGGGCAAGACTCAACATCGGGCAAGCGTATATATATATGTGTATAAAAACACATAGAGATATGAAACTAGCTCTGGCTCAGTTTCCATCAACTACGTACAACTTTTATTCTATCTACTCGAGCATACACCACGATCACACGGTTACATAGACGAATCCCGAAGACATCGAAGATTCAAATTCATACAAGTTCTTGTTATAAAATTTGGTACGAAAAACTGTAAAAGTGCAATTTGACCTCGTAATTTTAAAGTAGAGCTCAGTTTTTGCCCTATACTCAAAACCTACCACTTTTTCTTAGATGGACCTATGAATTTTGTAACGATATTGAAAGTATATTGATAATCCTTTAGTAAGTAAAGTGCGTTCGTATTCTTGAAACATTGTTTGGATTTAATACTTTCAGAGGTTAGGTTTATAATCTGGGATAAAATAGCAGGGCGCGTCAGTTTCAAACAGCCCAATACTTTGTTATGTTCATTTGAGAATTGATTATTGAATAATTCGGCCAGTATAATTTTTTTTATAATTTCAATTATTATATTTCTCATTCTACGCTGCTTATACTTTCGTAAGAGAAGAGTATTGGACCTGTTTGCTCAAAAAGAAACACAATGAAGAAGCAAATGTTCCCTCGACAAGTAATTTCCTTGAGGTATTCCTTTCGCGGTGGACCGTATTTTGTGGACACATAAGCCAGGACTTTTTTGAATCACTAATAGATTGCAGTGGCGCTTAATAAAAATAAGTTACAATCAATAATTATACAGTAGAGCGTCGATTATCCGAACGTCAGTTATCCGAATGGCGATTTGGTTTATCCGAAACGTCAGTTATCCGAATGGCGATTTGGTTTATCCGAAACGTCAATTATCCGAATGGCGATTTAGTTTATTCGAAACGTCAATTATCCAAATGGCAATTTGGGTTATCCAAAATATCAATTATCCAAATGGCGATTTGGGTTATCCAAAATATCAATTATCTAAACAATAATTTTGTTCATCCGAATGCTTAGTTTTTCAAATGATTACGCCCTATATATTACGACAATGGAATGTTACGACACGCGGCCTGAATGTTGTTCAATGAAGCTTCTTCTTCTAAAACGATTGCGAGATTTGGGAGCGAAGAAACGAGCTTCCGTTGCGAAGCAGAAGAAAATCGTCGACTTTTTCAAAAATAAATATAAATAACAACTCAAAGATGTGCAAATGTTGATTATTTTTTAATACATATTTAACTTTGTTCTATATCATTAAATGATACAATGGTTATTCGCAATTCACCAAAAATGTACTTGTATTATTAACATATTAAAGTTCATTGTATTTTTAAATATATATATTTTATCATATTGAAAAAAAATCAACGTTTTTTTTCGCCCACGGGATATTACTGTTCGGTTATCCGAATTTTCGATTATCCGAAAGTCGCCCGGTCCCAATTGATTCGGATAATCGATGCTCTACTGTACCTCACGATAAACCGGAATGAAAAATATCGCGTACATTTTGTAGATTTAAATATTTTTACATGTTCTCTGAAGAGTCGCAGTTACCAAAATTCTTCGGCCAGTCATATTTTTCTAGGTTTTATCATTGATACTTTCTTTAAAACAGGGGTGACCCCCTGTTTTTATTGTCCTTAAGGAATCTAAAGAACTTTTAGATTCCTAAAATCTAAAAGTTCTTTAGATTCCTAGAGCAGTTTAAATCTGACATCTAGAGTGTATGAATTATCACATAGAAATCGTGGCCGCAAGTCATATTCATAAAGTGCTGCATAAATTAGACAATTGTTGAAGTCGTCATTTTTTGTTAAAAATTCGGTAACTTGGCTTGAAATTTCACCAGTATACTGACATGTATTGTTACTTAATTACAGACGAATATGAGTTAATTGTTAAATATACGGGCTCGTGAAAGGAATACCTTAAACAGTTTACCTGTGATAATCTTCGTAAACTTGTACAAATTTTTTTAATTTTGTGATTTATAAAAATCTTACACCGGAATAGGTGTGACAAGATTTTTAGGGCGTTAGGACAATTAGAATACGTCACAGGCCCCTGAAAAAAACTTACCGAGTAGCGAGGAGGTACATGCAAAATTTACGTTCGAATTGATGTATGCTCATATCGGAAATAAAACTGGTAAGAAACGACCTGTATGTTATTCAAATTCGAACAATATAAGCGTAAGAATATGAGAATCAAGTACTGGCAATGTAAACACCTCGTTAAACTATATATTGGCTGAGTTGAAGGTTCAGCAGGTTCAAATTGCCAGATCGCCTTTCAGAGGACGTGGGCTAGGCATTACAACAGCAAAGCTCCTTCGAATCACGAGGTATTGGGCAAATCCACCTTTACAAATTTAGGTCAGGGCTCATGACTGCTAGTCGGACCTACCAAACGCGATAGTCAAACAACGACGGAATCCTACATGAGCAAAGAAAAGAATATTTCACAGAAAGCATTTCTCCGTCGCGTAATCTCGAGGATTCGTGCCACTGTAAGTTTCCATCCATTGTCGTCGCGCTAAGCCCCAAAAAGATTGTATTCGGGATTGCGACCCTTCGGTACGCAGCTGTAAGAAATAAATCACGAAACTCGTGGTACTTAATGTTCGAAGCTTCGAAAAGTTCGGAAGAGTCGAAGTACTCTCGTAATTTCTTTACTTGCAGTCGGTCTTATGCGTTTCGTTTGCAACATCGATTGATTCGTATTTATCGACGGAAAGTGAGCACAGTTTGCAGTGCGCATCAAAATAGAGTTGTCGCGAGCGAAATGTAGGTTGGAACACGACCGTTGTATGATAAGTTAGGTGAACGGTCGATTGAGTAGAATCCTAGTACGGTCGGTAAGGAAAAATGATTGTAGCTGCCGTCGGTAGAATTGGTACAGTAGATTCGTTCCAACTATGAGAGAATCGCAAATTTTTGCTATCTTTGCTAAAACGTATGATCAGAAATGGATCGAATCCAGTCGATATGGAAGAGTTTCCATTCTCGAAATGTGTACGAATTTTTAGGAATTTCAAACTTACGGTACGTTGATAAAGCAGCCATTCGGATGAGAACTTACCTGAAACAAAACAATGCAGTTTTTCGGTAATTAAGATAATTTCACGTATCATTATAATCGTTATAATAACAAACAGATCCATTGATATCAATGATAATTGCTTATCATGATACATATGAATTTGCATGCAAATATATTGATGATACAACTTTTGGTTAACAATATTCAATAACGTTCGAGGCGAAACGAATATTCCAAAATGTTTGGTAATTGGCTACTGCACAGTTCACTGGATACTCTAATCATAGTCATCAGACTGGATAACTTTTCGAACAGAATTGAAACTTGAGTTCGTTAAATTAGACTTGTAAATTTGAGTCTGTTGCGGACTCATGGTAGACCCTCTGTATGCACCTGAAAGGAACATCTAAGCGTAAACGGAAACTTCGTCGAGGAAAACTTGGAGAAACTTGTCGAACTTGAAGAACCTTGATGTGTACGATGAGAGCAAATTCAAGAAGCAGTGCAGGCGTAGACGATAATTGAGAAAGCAAGAAGTTTTTATGCAGAGCCGATTTATCATCGAATGGTACTGTTTGTCGTAGAATTGTCATGATGAAGATGATAAGGCGTTTGTAAATGTTTGAAAAGTGTGATTTCGGCAAGAACGGCTAGTGAATCGTGCAATTCAATCATGCATTGAGGGATTAGGCCACTCTACAATTTTGAAAATCGCGAAAAAAAAACATTTTTTGGCATAAAAGGTGCCTTGGCATAAAAGGTGCCTATGGGCGTTGAAAATATCTAAGTACCCGAAACAGCTATAATCTGTGCCTGGAGGATTTACAAAAAAATCACTGCCTGAAGCTGCACAAGAGGCACCGTGCAATTTCAGAGCGCTCAGACAAGAAACCGAGGGGCAGAATATCAATGTGGAAGGTCAATTTTATGGTGCACGCATCGCGTATTAGAGCTACATAAGAATTTTCGATGATTTTATAATACTGAAAATTGTTTTACGCGTCTTACTGAAAAGCGTTTTTCTTGAAAGCACGTTTTTTGAACTGGCCAAAAACATAACTCGACCAAATCTTCACCAATCGATTTGAAAATTTTAATGTAAATTCAAAACTAGATTCTCCATAGAAGCATGTGGGTTTTTTTCGTAGACGTTGTATAGTTTTTTTTTAGTTATAAGCAATTATCTGATTATTTTGTCCTGAAACTTGTAATCGTTTTTTTTCTAAATTGCGCCGTTTTGGCAAAAATCAATATACCGAAAAAAAACCTACGTACTTCTGTAGCTAGTCTTATATATGTTCGAAACAATTTTGGTTTTTTGTTCCAGGTCAAAAATGGTACGAGCTGGGTTTCCGCCTGTGGACCCTTCCAAAAAAAAACGGCTTCAACGGAGTACAGCTACCATTTTGTTATTAATCGCTATAAAAAAAAATATTTTTTATAGTTCATTAGCAATATAATAAATACCTGTGCACGGAATTTCGATTTATTTGATTATTTCGCTATAAAAAAATTCTAAAAATGGCAATTTATTCTTGCTCTAGAGTGGCCTAACTCCTTAAGGCAGGATCGATATTTGCAAATTTAGTCATTTAGTGGTTCATGAGGACAAATATTAGATCCTCAAAAGCTTTCATCATCTAAGCGGCAAGCAGACTGATTTGTTCGAGTAATATCAGGATTGTACGATTTTTGAATAATTTTTATCCTTCACCATATAGATACCCAAATATAATGAGGTATCCGCAGTGGGATTGTAATTCATAAACAGTTGAATTACTGGCGTTATCTATGTGAGGACATCTCTCAGACGTTATATGGCTCAACGCTTCTTCAACCACCAAGGTACCTCACGGCTGTTGTACTAACGCTGTGACTGTCGGTTATCTATGTTCTTGGATGACGGCAAACTCGTGGGTAAATAAATTACCGTGAGGGAGCCAGACCCGCGCTGAGTTCAGGGTGGATAATTGCCACTCGGACGAACACTTCCTACGCCGTAGTAATCTCCCTCGCTTGACTACCTCTACGGCCTATCAGAAACGAGCGAGGCTGAACAACCATAAGAAGAGCACAGCGCGCCAGCTATCTGATACCAGACAATGTACACAATAGCCACTGTACACTGTCGCCGGATTATTAAAGATGCTTACATGCATCTTTATGTACGGAACTTAAATCATCTTGATCTGCGTCACGATTCTTTTAACTTTCAATTCTATCGATCCAATTAGAACTGCATTAAAAGTTTTCCAGATGTGTTATAAAGAGGATGTTCAATATTCGACTTATGAAATCGATTGGAACCAGACTATAGGAAGGATGAACGAAAAAACGTTTAAATACACACCCTATGAATTCCGTTACAGATAAGTGATGATTTGTTCATTCAAAATATTTTTTCCATCCGATTGATGGAACACTACCCTACTCAATTTAGAAACGATGTCTCGGGAAAAGTGATCAAATGTTTTGCATATCATATCCATTGCTTCTATAAAATAAAAACTTTTATGTACTTATTGAAATAACAAAAGTGACATAAAAATCAACATTCCGTGTAGCCTGCTTATAAAATTAAAGCTAATGCGGGAGTTGCATATCAGACAGCTAAATATGTATATATTTATATATATATATATATATATTAGGGTGGCCTACTTTTTACCTTGTTTTTAATTTCTTTGCGGGCCACCTAATCAAATTGTGACAAATAGAGAAAAAAAAATATCGCAAGGGCTCCCTGTAATCGGAAAATGTTTAGAGATCGCTACCGAGCATTATAACATTTTTGCTATATATTTTCCCACCATGGAGCCTCGTCTCGTGCCCAGTATGCCATGGTCTCTATCGAATTGTGTTTAATGCCTTAGGCCACTCTAGAGGCAAAAAAAGGCATATTTTCTGATTTTTTTTTCAGCGAAACCATAAAATAAATCGGAATTACAAAATAGGCGTTTTATTATACACGTAATTGACGATACAAAATTATTTTTTCACAGCGATACATGTCAAAATGGCGACTGTGCAGCATTTTTCCGATGACGCCTTTATTTCTGGAAGGTCAACGGCCGGACCAACAGCTCCTATAATTTTTGAGTTATGATGACACACTAAAATTTTTTCGATTTAAATAAGAATAGCTATAGAAGTGCGTAGGATTTTTTTGATATATTGTTTTTTGTCAAAATGGCGCATTTCTAAAACAAAAAGTATAAAATTCCATGAGAAAATCGTCAGAAAATTGTTTATAAAAAATGAACTATGCAATATAATAAAAAAATCCTGCGTAGTGCCTCAGAACATGTAATTCTAAATATACAGTTAAAATTTCAAGTGCATCAGTTGAAATTAGTTTGAATTATGAGTCCGGTCGATTTGAAAAATGTAGTTTTGAGATAAACGCGTTTAAAGTTAGTAGAAAGTCACGACACGAATCAAGAGGGGCTGCGCTAGAATTTGAAAATCGAGTACTTAGAGATTTTTCACACCCATAATCTTTTGGAATATAATTTTATAGGTACTAAGGTACATTTTTAACAAACAAAAAAAATATATTTTTGGAAAATCCTAGAGTGGCCTAAGGCCTTAAGGTAGTACTCTCGCCACAGTCACGTTGAAAAGTTTATTCTCCGCTCAATCGATGAAAGCTTCGAAATATTGCGAAATATCCTTATAATATAGGTTGTACATCTTATCGGGATTTAAAAACTTATACAGTAATGGCGAAAACGCCTAATATAATGTTTACCTAACTTTTGTATGAGCCTATCCATTCCGGCTACTAGTGCGTAGGGGTATTCTGCGTATACGAATATGCAGACACTACTGTAATATAGTT